>CAXARO010001181.1:0-90245 GCA_963971305.1 Arcuatula senhousia
AGCAAAGAGTTGGATCAATGGTCCCCCCTTCCCTTTCAAAATTTTACTAGAATTATGTGACTTCTTTTTTTGTAATTTTTATTGTTTTTCAGACATTTTTACAATATATATTAAATACAAAGACAAGCTCTCACACTCGCACTCATTCTGAAAGTCGTTATTGATGAATATTACCAATTGCTAGAGCATGGGCATGGGCAACAAACTTATTTTATAAGATGTATAAAATTTAATTGTAGCACTTCTTATATGTTTCTTTTCTTATTCTTCAAACAAAGGTTTGTATTTCTCCCATTTTTTGTCAAAGGACACCTTGTTCCCATTGACTAAGGAACTATATTGCTCTTGCTTGTAGTAGCTGTAAATATCTGCCTTAAGAGCAGGGAGAAAGAGTAATTCGTCTCTACACCTCTGCTTATAGACATAAAATTTAAAAATAAGAAGAAGAAGATTTTGGACAATAAACTTATTTCCAATTTTTCCAAACACTAATTCCACTTTGGTGATGTTAAGTAAAGTAGATGTTCTATTATATATCCATCTCTCAAAGCTGACGAAAAACTCATTAACGACATTGCATTCGTAAAATAAGTGCATAATGGTTTCATCATCAGTCTTGCAGAAAGAGCACAAAGGGTTATTGGTCTTTCCAATTTTATACAGATATTGGTTTGTTGCTAAAATTCTATGAATTAGTCGAAATTGAAACCATATTAGTTTTGTATCTTTCGTTGTTGAAAAATTGCTGTTATGGACAAATTTCCAATTAATTTCAAAGGGAGGGTTTAAATTTATCAACCACTTTTCCTTATACTTTTGCGGAAATTTTAGCTTCTTAATAAAAATTTGATAAAACATATTTGCTCCCTTTTGGTAACAAATAAATAATTCCATTTTTATAGGTATAAATGGAAGATCTTGAACATTAAGTGATATAGGAGTTGTAAGTTTCTCCCATTTTGTAAAAAGTGCTTCTCTTATTCCATAGTATAATGTGATTGGAGTTTTAATGTTGTAAATGTTACATAGAGATTGATATTGTAGGAAATTTCCATTTCTATCAAACAGGTCGCCTATATAGTAGATTCCTGACTCATACCATTTCTTAAAAAAAATAGTCTTTCGGTCGATTTTAATATCCGAATTTTTCCACAAAGGGTATTTAAAAATATCATTATGGTTGCTTAGTATGTCAATTTGTTTATATTCTGAGAGGATATCAAAGACTTGTTTCCAAAAAATATTGTTGGTCTTTTTGCTTAATTCAGATGGGTAATCATCCCCAAATAAAGTAAGTTTTTTACAATCTACGTTAATAAGTGTCAGCACAAGTTCTTTCCAAGTGGATTCATTATTTAACAGTCTCCTTATCCAAGTAAGCTTAAGCGATTTAATAAAAGTACTTAGATGGATCATACCACATCCTCCTTGTGAGACGTTTTGAACCATTTGGTTTCTTGCTATTCTATCCCTACCCTCCCATACATAGTTAAACAATATGCTTTCCAATTTCTTCAAAAGTACATTGTCAGGGGTTGGAATAGCAATAAATAAATGAGTAAGGGTTGGAATAAGCAATGTTTTAACAACTGTTAATCTACCTAGAACACTAATGTTTCTTTTTTGCCAGCTCTTTATTTTTGCTTCTATATTGCATATTCTTTTACTGTAGTTTAAATTTATAACATCTTTTAGATTGGTACTAAAAGTAATGCCTAGTACTTCAAAAGGCTCATTAGTCCAGATTAGTTTTTTATTCTTACATAATCTCTCATTACTTTTTATTTTAGAACCAATCCAAATTGCTTTTGTTTTGTCAAAGTTAGGAGTGAGGCCTGAATATTTTGAAAATTGCTCAAGTAGATCAAGAGTTTTCTTTAAGCTTTTTTCTGTACCATCTAAGAAGATTCCTGTATCATCAGCATACTGTAAGATCTTATAGGTATTCTCTTTTATCTTTATACCCTTTATTTCTTGATTGTTTCTAATTAAAATTCCCATAATTTCAACACAAAGTAAAAATAAATATGGTGAAATTGGAATATGTGACTTCTTGGGAAAAACTGGGTTTTGGTTCTTTATTGTGAACAACTCCACATTTTGTTTGGCTAGTTCTTAGATATCTTGATTTCTGTTTAAATTGTAATTTGTTTGGTTTTTTTTTAAATTGAATGTTTGTTTTTCAAATTTTGATAAATATCTTTCTTTTTTCTTTTTTTTTATCTTGAAACTGTTTCAATTTTGTGAAATTTCTTTTGAGTCATTTTTTTTCTCAAATTGCTTTTTCACTGGAATTTTTCTAAAAGATTTCAATTGTAAAATTTTGTTAATTTAATAGTTTTTTTTTCTTTTCCTGTCGTTTGGCTTTTAAGTTTGCTTTTCTTTCTTTTTAGTTAGACAATCTTCAATTTGGTATAAATTTTCAATAACTTTTTTATTTTGGCCGGTCTCATCCTTCAGTTTGGCTTTTTGAAGGCAAAATTTATATTTTTTAAAAATTTTTCTAGAATTCACTGTTTGGCAATTTTTTCTTTGGCTGTAATTTAATTGTTTTCTTTACAGATGTATGTTCTAAAAGCTTTTTTGTTTTTTTCCTGGAATTTCTGGACATGACTGTGTTCAGAGGGTCATCCCACAGACCAACCAGGCGCGTCCCCAGGTGGCGGATAGGGGATACCTTTGATTACTTCAGGGGTTGTCAGGCCATATATTGAAAACCTGACCGCGGACCAAAGTGGGACATATAATGACACCATTATGTGCAGAGAAACTTTTTCATTGCTTTTAAATGAGTATTATATTATTTATAACATACATATATTTGATTGGTTTTATAGCAGTTATAATTCTAAGATTTAGTAAAGTTTACATAACAAGAATTCTTTTGGAGCACCTTTTCGTTGTTAATTGCTATTTAGTTGTTTTATGTTTGTGTTGATTTTCCTGCTGTTCTCGTTCGAGTTGACTGGTTTCGTTTTTGCACTTTTGGACTTTGACATTCAAATGCCCAATGGGTCCTTTTTGCTCCTGCAAGCAGACCCACGAGCAAGTTTCAGAGAAATGAATAAAATTTACCTAGAGTTCACAAAAAAGTGGTTTTGGTAAGCAATTTAGATGGAAAAGGTTTGGCCCGGTTCAAGAGAGTTCTAAGTTGATTAAGTCATATGCCCCAGTAGTAGCTATAAGACCCCATGGGGCTACTTGCCAAAACTTTGAGTAACACTGTGCCGATGGCCCTTTTAAAATGGACCGTGGAAAAAATGAAAATCACACACCCTGTTTTAGACAAAAACTGCAAAAACCAGACCCTGGTTAAGACATTTTTTAATTCAAATGCGTGTTGTATTCTGGTTTAAGAACCATTTTCCATTCTATACTTCATAGACCTGTATATTAGAATAGTAAATATATACAGGTCTGTGTATACATGTATATGTCAACTGTATTATGCATGTTATATGTGGAGATGTTATTCCTAGCTGTATTCATATAATGATATCTAATCCCACATGCAACTGATCAATCCTGAAAGTTTGACAGCTGGGTGGCTATATAAATATGGAAAGCTTCCCTGTTCAAGACAGCAGCCGTCAAAAAGATACCCTGTTTAAGACATACTTAATACAATTTAAACATGACCCTTTCCTGCGGCACACTTATATCATCTGAATGATAGCAAGTAACCCCCCCCCTGGGTATAAGCACACTTGTTACCCCAACCAAAATTTCCTTGACGCCGACAGAAAATCAAACAATCAACAATCAACCGATCAATCAATCATTAATTTTCAGGTTGACTTTCAATACGTAAAACTAAATATTTTTGAACACTTTCATATCTGATGCAGGAACTACGAGTCTTAGGTCGATGAAACTTGGTATGATAATGCACAGTAGTAGCAATGCCACAGTACATTTTGACTTGTATGGCAGCAAGACCATAACCGATCAAAAGGAATATCCTCCTGTGGAAAAAGGCAGACATTGCAAATGGATCCAGGTGGTGTGTCACCCGGCCCCCGAGGGTCACAAGTATATAGTGTCACTGACACACTCTCTATAATATCAAACATCTAAAGCACAAGTCCAACTCTGATTGCTACATGTAAATTGCTACATGTAAATAAACATAATCACACGGTAAACATACATGTTACAAAACTGTTTACCTATGGTTAATTATAAGGTTTTTATGTGGCCAGGGTGTAAATATTTCAATGATAATTTTTAAAAATGTATAATTTGTAAACATCTAGAATCGGCAAACAACACTGGCATGATATAAAACTGCATAATTTTAGTGTTTTCGGGTTGATATCAGTGCATTTTTTGTTGAGCCCTGTTCAAACTACTCGGTTCTACTGTTTTAAAGCATCAATATTTAAAGGACAATAATAACACGTAAGAAAAAGCAAAATGCAGTACATATGGCGGCACATGTACTAAAAAACAACAGAAAACTTTTGATCATGGAATTGGATAAAACTTACAATAGAACAACATTCTAACTTATTACATTTCTGCATTGTTTTTCCCTTTTAAGATATAATGAGAAATGCCAGGAAATTTTCTCGTCAACTTGGTATTTTTTGGGTGGGGATGTGCCTTTAAACCCATTTATTTATATACAATTTTCAATTTCATGTTTTTATAACCTAAATTTATGTAAAATCGACAACTTTCATGACCCATATTTATTATAATATTACATTGACATTTTTTATGACCCATATTTATATTCAGTAAACTGTAAAGTTATATTTTTATTAATTTCATTAAAAAAATATTTATTAAAGCTCATTATTGTTGCCAAATATGATTGGAATGATGATTAATTCACACGGCTTATTGCTGCACAATTTGATCGGGCATATCAATTTATTTATTGCTCGAACTCAATTACAATAATTGGTTTAGGCACAATGGATAATAGAAGTATATATATAATAAAGTATAATAAACACAATGATGATGATTTAGACAATTTACAATGTAAGTATATATTGGTTTTATATTAATTTGTGGTTTCTTATTTCTAAGCAGTTTGATATAAAGTTGGAAGACATCTTCAGTACAAATGAAAACTTGTTATTGAGTAGAAGTTTTACTTTTTCATTGTTGCTCATAAATTTGTATTGTTTGTATATGGAACTTATTTTGTTACTAAAATCATCTCTCTGTATCTTATAAAAATTGCAATAAAAAAAAAAATGAAATTCATCTTCAACAGAGATATTACATATTGGACATATTCTTTGTTCTAAAGGTATTTGAAGATGTCTCCCTTTTTCAATCATTAACTGATGAGAGCTTGTCCTAAGTCTGCAAATCATGGCCCTATCCAATACATTGGTCAGTTTATCAACATAAGCTGGTCTCTCCCCACTTTCGTAGACTCCCATAAAGAAATTTAGTTTGGCATTATTCTTTAAATTTGAATTTTGTGTTTGTTGGCACGTATCTTTAATTCTTTGCTTGACTTGATTTAAATTTGCTTTGAGCATAAAGTTATTACTGTTCAAATAGCTAAAACCCAGTGAGTTTAAAATATTGTGGACTTTCTTGATCCATGGGTTTGTATTTTTTGTGAGATTATAAATGTCGTATGCTAGACTGTTTATATTATTAATTAAATGATTATAAAATCCTAAAATTGCAGAGCTTATTTTACTTGTAATGGGTAATCTAGCTAATTCTGCTCGACACGCATCATTAGAAGTTTTACAATGAACTCCAAGAATTTCTTTAATGAATTTGATATGGAACTTTTCAATAAAATTTGATGTATCATTTTTAAGAGAAAAATCTATGCCCCAAATTTCACAACAATAAAGTAAAATAGGAGAAACAAGAGAGTCAAATAGTTTTTCTAGGAGTCTACAGGGATTATTGAGACCAACACATTTTTTAATCTTAAAATATGCTTTCCTTGCTTTATCGATTAAAATATCGATTGCAGCATTAAAATTACCATTATATTTCATAGATATTCCCAAATAAGTATATTCAGTTACAGTCTCAATTACAGAATTATTAAAATTGAATGCATTTTTGAATGTTTTACCATTTGAGTTAAATACTAATACTTTTGATTTTTCTGTATTTACTTCCAGTTTCCATGATTTGCAGTAGGACTCTAAAATATTCAGACAATTTTGTAAACCTAAATCACTTTCTGACAATAAAACAATGTCATCAGCATATAGTAGTATATTAAAAGAGGAGTTACCAATGACCACTGGATCAGTATTGGGCTGATTTAAATGATTAACCAAATCATTTATAAAGAAATTAAACAGAATAGGTCTCAGCACATCTCCTTGCTTACCCCCACGTTCAGATATACAGCTTTGACTTAAACCGTTTCCAAATTTTATTCGATATAATGTATCAGTATACATAGAAATAAGAATCCTAGAAATTTTAGGAGGAAAATTTTTCTGAAGAATCTTATAAAAAAGACCTGTCCTCCAAACAGTGTCAAAAATGGACAAAACATGACCGGCCTATATGAGATGTTACAGAAACACTGTCCATCTTACATGACAAATATGTTGTTGTACCTGCAGACAAAGCACCAAATAACATCATTTTTATTTGCAAGAAACACTATATTGACTGCTTGACAGCTGAATTATGGGTTGGTTGTACTAGCAATAGTATCACATACACAGCTACATTACTGTCTAAGAAGGAAATTATTGACAATCACTAATCTGTCATTTCCTCCTTCGGGCTCTCTGTTGTTGCTTACAATGATGACATTCCATCCCTGTATTGGATTCCTAAATTACATAAAAATATATACAAACAGTGCTTCATTACAGAGTCATCAAAATGTATCACTAAACCTCTTCCAGTTCTGTTGACTTCAATACTAACGGCAATAAAATCCGACCTCCAGAAATATTACGATTATTGTTATTCTAGAAATGGTATCGACCAAATGTGGATCTTGAAGAATTCGAAAGAACTATTGGAGATTCTTAGCTCGAAATCAGTTTCATCTAGCAACGTTACAGCATCAAAACTTTCGATTTCACCACTCTTTATAGACTTCTGTTCTGCACATACAAATCAAATCACGGTTTGCAAAGCTGATTAAACGAATTTTTTTTTCCCAAAAAATGGAAAACGCAGTAGTCGACTACAGTAAGACTTACTGAAAAATTCTAGTGTTTTTGGCACACAAAAATAACATTATTTGGTGCTTTGTCTTCAGGTACAATACTAGTAACATATTTGTCATGAATGGTGGACAATGTTTTGACAACATTGGCGGTGCTGAAAATGGATGTTGCCTTAGTGTTCATTGAGCTTTTCAAATATTTGATTCTTTTCAAAATCAATGACTCTACAGCTTTAACCCATCAAGACCAATAAAGGTAATAGCAAAATTACCGAACTTGGAGAATCAATCTCAAATGTCCATAAGACGAGACAATACAAGGAAGACATACGCGAAAAATTGAAGATCCCAATGGTCCTGACTTGGTACAGGCATTTCATAGAAATGGTGGGTTAAACCAAATGTTACTTTCTTTCTGCTATTCTTTCTTGGCTTATTTTCTGGCATAATCTTAAACTGAATCCATAATTGTTTTAAATTAAAGCTCCAGTTGATTAATTCGTCTTCGCTCACGATATTTAGGTAATTTAGCCAAAACATCGCGAAGTAAGTCATTTACCACGATGTTGAGGCCACCAGTGATAACGTGGCCGGAGGGACAATAACTGAATGGGGACTTCACAGGAACAGGCTCGTGGTTTTGATTTGAGGTCATTGATTTGGAAATCTCACAACACTTGTAGTTGTAGACCTTAGGTGCAATGGTGGAATATAAATAAGAGATAATGGGAATACTTTTATCAACAGATTTGTGGTGTAGAATTTTTCCTAAATAAATAACATATAACATGTATTACCCCTTGTTGAAAAAGGAAGTAAAAACAAGGCAAAATTGTCTTTACTATTTTCGTATGGAACTCCAACAGGTTTGAATAAGCGGTTGTACCGGCGAGGTTTGTTTTGCTCTTTCATGTCTTCAGTGCAAAAATTTGAAATTTAACATGTGAGTGTTTTGAATACTGTTTACTCATGATGTCTTTTAATGTTTCAAGATGGAGCTGCATATTTCCCCCCTGTTTAAACGAGCTGTCTTCTATCTGTAGTGTAACTTTTCTTTTCAGTGGGGTCTTGGCTTTTACTTTGAATGTGCAAATATAATAGAGAGGTACGACAGACATAAGGACATGCAAGATTAAAATAATTTATGTTTGGGTTAAAAAAAAAAGAATTTAAATTATGTTAGGTAACAAAACTTTAAATAATAAAAATCCTTTTATTATTCGGATCTCATTTTGATAGTACTGTAAATGTGAGACAATCTATAGTGAACTCCGTGATTAATATTTTGTTACCCACTGTTGCGATGTTTTTGGCAAAATTGTTACATCTTTTTGTAAGTTTAGCAACCCGCCATACTTAAAAATTAACATTCATGTTTTTCCCTCAATTTTTTAACCTTTACAGTTGTTAGGAATATCCATTTTTCACTTAAAAATAATGTTTTGCTCAGTATTTCAATGAATGCAGTTGCTGCTTCCTCCTTTACATTTGTATGTAACATGCATACTTAATATCAGTTTCCTTCCAATATAAACAAAAGTCTATTTTTGTCTGGAACTTTGTTGTAATTTTTATTATTAACATAATTTAACTGGAATTTCAATACGACATTTCGCTTAACAAGGATAATGCGTGTGAAGAAGCTGTATATTGCTCGGATTTATTTGAAGAGGAGGAGTACGAATTAAATGATTTAGCCGACACAGTTTACCCACCTTTACGCTCTCACAGAGACGAAGTTGATCATGCATATATGAAAATTATAAATACAATTCCATACCAAACACAGTCAGAAAGGTGGTCAGAACGAGACAAAAGACTATACGCTCTTCAGCATGTTCAGTAAATAAGATAGAATTCGATTCTATCAGAAATTGAGCATGTCGATTATTTGTTCTTCTGTATATTTTTCCTTTTTCTTAGACTCATTGATGACAAAGTAAGTCTTCGTGTAATTGCTACCAGATATTTGTACCTGCGTTTTTGATTCTTGAAGACTTTATAATTTGTAATTCAAAATTTAAGGTTCAATAGGACACGTACCATGTGATCTGCAACTGCAAATAGTGCAAATAATATACACAATATAATAAAATATAAGATAACATTCTTACACTTTAATCATTAAATAAATGCATACATCACATTAAGGGTTTTTACAATTTTAGAAGTAACTAGGAAAATCATTCATTTGAAAACTGAGGCCTGAAAAACCTTTTTAACGATTGACATTTTATCCTGAATTCTACAAAGAATATATATTGATTAGGAACACACTGGAATATGGGGAATTTTCAATATGTCTATCTGTACTGCAAATGGACGTATTTTATTTTAAAAATGCACAAGAATGACTTTCTTGTTATTGACAAAAAGACCATATTGCATGTATTGACTACGCAGAACAATTGAAATAAATACGACGATCAAACGTACAACCATAAGCTTAAGCTTGAGTTCGTGTTGTTCATTTCCGTTCGGTTGATTTTGAGTTTTGTGTTTCTTCGTGCTGTTCTTGTTCGTGTTCATAGCCAAGAATCTGTCCCTCTCTTGTTGCGCATGCGTCAGATAAAACAGTAATCGACTGATTATGTCAAGTGAGAAATTACAATAGATTTCTTATGGATTATTTCTTTAAAAATAAACTCTTTTTAAAATATTAACATTATTATGTTATCCCGGTAGTTGTTATAAAATTTATTTTTTCATCTTTCTGATGGTGTTCGAAAAAATGAAATAAGTTGAGAAAATGTCCCGTACTTTTGAGTTTAAAGTTTTGTCATAAGTTTTAAAGAATATTTATAAAGAATACATGGCAAAACATCATTTCATTCACGTACTGCCTTTGTCTTCAGATCGATTAATAATTTTTAATATTACATTTCAGTATTTTCCCGCTTATCGTTTGAAAGATTAATAAATAAGCTTTAGAAACATATTTTTTTCAAAAATATATCATGAATTTCAACCCCGTACTTTTTGGTTTAAAAACTGCCCTTCTTTTCTTATTTCTGAAACAACTGTTTAGTATATGTCCGTATTATTTACGTAAATATAATGCTTGATTAGTAAAATTCAACTTATATGTAGCTTTTCATATATGTACAAGATTTCTGGTTTAAAAAAAATCTTTGAAATTAAAAAAAAAAAAAAAAAAAATAGACAAACCAAGGACTAAAATTATATTTTTTTCAAAGAAAAAATAATTCGAATGAGATCCAACTGATCGGGAATTCGTTTTAAAATACATTTATTAATGCTTTTTTTCTTTTTCTTTGATACCTATATAATTCACATATTCAAACCTCGTGTCAAATATTTTGGTTATTATATCTATTTGCATTAGGTATGACATGTATATTGTCAGAAAATTGTCACCAATACCCTCCCAGCGTGCAGCGGCCAACTTTCGAATACGATTCGTTCTTAATACGGAAGTTGGTAGTAAAGCTGTATCTTTCTCCATCCCATTAGGAAGAAAGTACACATCATAAATAAAAACTTTAAAATGGCAAGTCCACATAACCTTCGCAAACGAAATGCTATAGACTGGAAGAAACTTTGCTATGGTGAACCTGTGCCACGCATCAAGAAAGAAAGAGTTGTCAGTAGAGAAGTTCTAGATGGTTCATACCAAATCGAAAGATTGATTTCAAAAAAGAAAGATGCAAAACAGGTAAGAAACTTCAGTTTTAAATGATAATGTGTAATTATATTCCAAAATACGGGCTTTCTTTGCCATGGTCATACATGTAAACAGCTCTTCTTATGTCTATGTATGTTTAAAATCATGGATGTTTATAATTGTAATAGCCCCCTGTGGGACCATAATTGGTAAATAAATATCTTTATCTTTATCTTTGTATACAAGGGTCCAAGTTCATACGCTACCCGACTATGAAAAACAATTTGCTGTTTTGTTTTTTATCTAATGTCGGCTATGAATTTCTCACTGAAAAATATAAAAAAATCATCTTCTAAATTATAGTCAACATGTATTTTATTAGAGATACTTGTTACTATACCCGTTGCTTCTATACCCCCTTATACCCACCCACTGTTCATCATGTACTGTGTTACAACCTTAGATTGTCTACGAGGAGACTTAACTGGGCCTCCGAAAGCTAGATTTTTATCTAGCCTAGGTGGTCCAGTGGTCTAAGGCGCTGGACACAGTGCAGGCGGTGTTGCCATAGATGGCAGACAAGTATGGGTTCGAATCCAGTCCAAACCCATCATGGATTTTCCGATGTTAACAGTTTAAAAAAGATGATTTTCATCACTGTTGGCATTACGGAGAGGATTATACATGCCCACTACAGCAGCTATCCAATCCAAATTCAATTATCTATATTTTATTAGAGCACCCATAGCCCTATTTATTCTAATATAGAGGTCTATGGAGAAACTCAAGACGAAATGTTGGTCCTTTTTTTAAAACATTTATTTATAGAACATACAGTCATAGACCTGTATATTTAATATACAGGTCTATGATACAGTTCTTGCATTTTATCGGGTGTGGGATGAGGGGAAAATTCGATTTATGATTTGCAAGACTGAAATTTCGGCTTTTAATATTCAAATGTTTTTAATTTTCGGGTTAACCGATAAGATTAATACATTTTGGTTAACGTAGTATTTTTGACGATCTTTGATTTGAACTATTACATCCCGATATTCCCCGGTATTACACCTATATTTATGCGATTTAGCTAAAAAAAAAAAGCAAATACAAAACCACACACATACAATATTCAACACCATGTATAATGCTGGATTTACTTTCACAGAGTCAATTTTATAATAAGTCCGTTTTGAATACCACGGGGTATTGCTATATCTACAGAACAATTTACGGTATATATATGATTTTTAGCCAAGAAAAGTTAAAAAAAAAACCAGTTCAATATCATTTTCTCTGATTGTCCTTTCCTTTGTAAAAAATCAAACACTGTACATTTTAAGCCACACCTACGAAATTAGTGGGCATAAAGTGTTCGGGTCCGTTCGTACGTCCGATCTTCCGTCTGTCCCAAACATTGCGAGAAGGGGCATTTGGTCTTTTTGACATATATTCGAGCGGTAACTATAGCCGGAAAGTTCCCGTCAATTACGTCCGTAAATACATACTTGCATTCTAATGATTTTTTGATTTTAGGAAATGGTGTCCTTAAATTTCGACATGTTCCTAAAATTTCCGTTTTTTCTGTCAAGCAGAAGACCTCAATATATTGTTATTTATTTGGTAACTAGCTTTAACCATTTTTTGTTTCTGCAAAGCATCAAATTATTTTTATAGAACTGCAACTTATATGTTTTCTTGAGAACTTATTTCGAGAAATTAATACCTCCAAAATGTTGCAATAAAATGATGTAAATTTGTTCTTAATTACTATTAAGTTACGCAATCGATATCTGGATTTGTTCAGAATTACTGATAACGCGACTCGACAATAACTTAAATATCGATAACAACCTTAATTTCACGTTACGTTTTGCCACAGTCTCGATGTGAAGTACCCTTAATGACAACCCCCACTGGAATCTACTGACACGAGATATTTTTATCTTTTTTAAAGTATTAAAATAAATGTTTTAATAGCCATATTAATACAGTTTTATAACAGTGTGAAACTGATTTTTTTGTCTTTAAATTATGATTACTAAGTATTATTTGTAGGTCAACTCAAATATATGCATGCTTACTTGAAATTGACATCTGAAACAATGTGAAAAGGGTGTTGGTGTCCTTTGCATTTTTTATAATTATTTCAACCATGGAAGTAATATAGACTCCTATATTACTTCCATGTTTCAACCAAGGAATTAGATTAAATTTTATAAGATATACTATTGCATTTCTAGTCCCCCTTTTTAAAGTTACAAGACACATGTTATTTTTCCTCTGGCACAGCATAATCCGACTACAGAAAATTAAGATGTTTAATCTAAAGATAAACCCGTGGCACACTGACATGTACCATGATTTGTATATTAGTCTAGCATGCACGGTGTCAATTTAATCCCAAAACCTAGTATACTTTTCCAGTATGTGACCACTAAATCGGTAATATACAAGATATATGCGTCCCGTGTACAAAATGTCCAACCTCCTCTGGTAGTATAATGATTCATATTACATAATCAATTATAAAATTAATTAACATACAATATTACAATACGTAATTGGGTGTCTACAAATGTTATTAAAAAAAAATAAAAAAACAAAAAAAAAACATACACTTAATATATAGACTGGTCATCCGGTGCGCAAATACGGATTTAGTAAAGGAAATAATACCATTATACATAGGAAAAATTCAAATAAAGGCTAATCAATGAGACTCAATCCAGTACAATGATGATCTCTGAATAATTCGTCAAACTTTGAATGGTATAAATGTATATGAACTTTCATTTATATGAACTGTTACCCTATTAATACAGTGGTTGGTCTTATTTTAGGGTTTCTTCACCAAACTTTGATTAAAAGTTTTATAAAGTGTTATATTTTAATTGTAGGGCGAGATGTACTTTGTGAAATGGGCCGGCTATGCAGAAACAGAATCCACTTGGGAGCCAAGGTGCCATATTGACGACTATTCTCTTTCTGAGTATATTCCCAGTACCATCGATGTAAATCGCCTCCGTACAGCAGCAAAAGGTGTAGAAGATATTGTACAGCAACGTCTGAGACCTGGAAATAGATGTGCCACCGTAACTGCTCGATTTGATCTAGATATATACAGATACTGTTTCCAAACTGATGAAATCAAGTCTATTCACCATCAAAAGACAAACCGTTATGATTGTGCACTGGACGCCCTAAAGGTTAGAAAGCGAGTGGAAAATACCGGAACATTTGTCCGCGAAAAAAGATGTTATAACAAACAGAGGACAGATTACTGGGAGGACACCATCCATTTAGCTCGTTCGAGAAGAAGAAAGGCGATTGACGAAGAAATAAAAAAAGCAGACATTGATTTTTCAAAGGAAAACATACCAGAAGACGAAAACGATCTAGAGAACTTATCATCAGCCGACATAAAAAGGATTCTGAAAGAGCATGGCGTTACAACCAAAATCCGGAAGCACGACAAACTTTTGGAGTTGCTTAAAAACACAGTGAAAAAGAACTAGATAGAACTTTTAAATGAATTAAGTTGCAATTGTAAATAATGGATGTTTTAGCTGTATATAATTTTATTTATCCCAAAAGGGGGGGGGGGTACATATTCCTTGTCTTCAAACATAAACCTAATTTAATGACCCGTATTTGTTAGCCGTTTTATATATATAATTTTATAAAATGCCATTTATCTTTTATGACCTAATCCAATTATCTAGACGTTTACCATACTAATTTGTTTATCTAAGTGATAGCAAATGTAAGTAGAATCTGCTAATTAAAATAAAGTAAATAAATCGGAGATTTTGACACACATAATTATGAACAAGTACATAATTTTTCTACATAAGATTTAATATGAACTGTGATTATAAAGCACATCTATCTTATTTTTTCATGTACAGAAAAAAAATATCAAAATTTTGCTTCACCCCAGTGCACAATGAAAAAGAAAGTGACCCCCCCCCTCCCTTCTCAACGCCATCGTCAGGGTATTTGAACTGAAAAATGTTGAAAGAAATTGAATATTCCGTTATGAACTTTCTTTATTTCATAATCATAATTTATTCTTATGAATTGTTTTGTATTGTATATGGATGATTTAGCTTTCGTAGTTGTTATAATAATAATATAAAATAATAATGATGTGTTGAATTCTTTTAAATGACTAATAAACATGTATAGTTTTTTTAAGCGTCTATTTTGTACAAATATTGCAGTGTAGTGCAGATAACCGCTTGTCCAAACAATGATCTGATCTTTAAAGTAGGTTTTATCCGTGAAATGTGTATTTAGACATATACTGGTCAGAATAGTTTATTTCTAAATGTGAACTTTTGATCCCTGAGAAAACAAATACACAATTACACGACAAAATTCAACTAGCCATTAAAAGACTCATCAGAAACACTGGAGCCTAAAGTTGTATGACCAAAATATAAACTAGAAATACATACAATATGACAGTATCAAGTTTACGTGTAGCAACTCGGATGACTACAGGTGTAGTTTTGGCATAGATTTGTTTTTGTATTATCATTTGTCCTTTATCATTTCTGACATCTTTCAACGCGAGGAACGTGTTACAATAAGAAGGAACTGACTACCCGTTAAACGGGAGTTTTATTTTTTCACTTCATTTTGAATGTATTTTCATGTCGTCTGTGTTGTTTTCTTGTTGTGCAAACTGATTTTTAGCCATTGATTAATTTATTTCGTTGGTTCTTCTTTGATTCTTGCACAGCTTGCTAAGTACAATATGACTATCCTATAATAATTATCTTCGTACTGAGTATTTTAGTTTTTTAGATATAATTTAGTCCCTGATTTATTACAATCGACAAAAAGAAGCAAAAACATATCATCAACAAAACACAAACAGCCCCCACCATTAAAATCAAATTATGGTTGCCCTAAAACATGAACACACAAAAAAGTTGATAAAACTGAGAAGCGTCGGACCTTGACCTGCTAAATCCATTTAAAGTATCAAAGACCGGCCATTTAACTTGAAAGGGGGATCTTGTTTTTTTTTCCAAAATAAAAAAACATATTGAAAATTATATTTTTTCCGTAAAAAAATATTTTGAAAATGATTTTTGATGAAAAAATAATTTGACAGAAGATGTTAAGAAAATAAATTTCTTAAGAAGGATTACTGCTTTATAAAATAATGCTAATATTGAAAAAAAAATATTTTGAAGCCTTCAAAAAGTAAAAATTATGTTGCGACGCATTCAAATTATTTTTTTGCCCTTTCTGTGGAAAAAAATTCTGGCAAATACAAAAATCCAAGCCCCCTTTTCAAGTTAAATGGTCCGTCCCTAATATCTTATAAGTCCTTATAACTCACACAAAAACAATCCAATACAGAAAAAAAAATCAAACCATTAAACCCAACACTTGATGAATAGATTTTACCTCTGGGCATCGGGATTTTAAGAGAAAATATATTCATTTATAAAAATTCAAATCTTTTATTTTTATAGAATTTCAAATCGTTTAGTAAATTTCTACACTGACTATTTTCAATTTTCTATAACTATTCAATCCAAAAATATCCAAGTAAAACTGATTTGACAATGGAAAAGATAATTCATCAGTATGCGTTATCAATAATATTTACACTCAGAAGAAATATTGATTTTATTATCCAATATTGCGTTGTCACCGATGATTGCACACCAGGATTCCATGACAAGGCATTGCCCCTTATCGCAATGAAAATAATCTTTGAATTATCTCCCTTGGCGGTCTTTGCTAATAAGATTGGGTTGTCTCCCTTAGATGCAATAAATTCTTGGATATGTTACCGTTTTCGTCGTTGTCTTTTCGGACTTTTGACACGAATGCCCCATTGGTACCTCTCTGCCTCTTTGATAAGTAAGTATAATCACTACTGAATTATTATAATGTCAGGACAAAGAGTCTGAATAGCTCCGATTGATACTACTAAACTAAAGATGAAGATGGCACGATATACAAATCTTTGATAGTATTAATCCTCCCTTAAAAAGGTTTAAGCAGTCTATAGGAATGAATCTGTCTGCCTGTCTGTCCGTTTATCGAATAATACTTAGCGACAATAACAAACTAATTAGACGCACGTGATGATAATCAAGTCGGCGTCCAAGCTAAGCGTAAATCATCAAGTTAATTATAATTATACTGGTTGTTGGTGCAAGATCTCATGTTTGACAGACAGACAGCATAGTGGAAAATGAGCTCCGACCAATTTGCAGTGAACATTTGACAATATTACAGGCTCTTGAAATGTAAATCGCATGCATGTTCGTTAACTTTTAATTAGTCATAAATAATCTAAAGGTATGTCTAAAGACATGCATAAGAGGTCGAATTGAGATGGTCTTTTGACCATCCTTTAACATGTCTAAAACCACACAACAAAGCTATCTTATGGGTATCTTAGTTAAGATGGTCTTTAAGAGGTCACAGTTGAATGTTCGCATCGGTTTAATATCAATAGTCTTTGACAAGAATGAAACACAGGCGTTTGGGTCCAGGATTTTATTTTATTATAAATAACGTGTATAAAAAAAATCATCTCGTCTATATACTATTTCCACAAGGCAAGAATGTTTGAAAGTTCTAAAAATAGAACTGACGGAAACTCCCTTTTTTCTTGTAGAAATATTTTTTACCATAAACAACTAGAACATTGTATAACTCCTTTCAGTTGTAACTCTCTTTAGGAAGCAAAAGTAAAGCATGTCAGTATGTATGAATCTCACATCGGGTCTTTTTTCCTACGAAGCGAAACAAAAGATCACCACGGACGGAAGTGGCCAAAGATTTTCAAGGGAAACAATATTCCGCTAAATAAAAGGACTTCCGAGTGACACTACAGTAAGGTAAAATCTGGGCGAGTTCGAACAAATCATTTGGCGGAAAATGTGGACTAAAATTTTATTTGAAATATTTTTACTGACGAGTTGGTAGTATAATAAAACGTACATACAAACTAGGACTCGATGGGTGTTCCATAAATTTTCAAAAAGACGTTCAAGGATAATAAATACGTGGTTATTTCATTTCAATGATAAAATTGGAAAAAGTAGAGGAATATTGTCTCCCTTTGAAATTTTAAACTACTTCCGTCCGTGGTGGTTTGTTTTGCTCGCTTCAGTGGAAAAAAGATAAGATTCGAAGTCATTGCGAATTGTTTCACGGTAAATGTGTTCCCAATTGTGACATTAAACTGAAAGGATTTAGAGAATCACCAATATTTCATGTAAAACATTTGATTCTATGAGAAAATATGGGGGTTTTCCGCGAGTAAATTTTGTTCTATTTTTAGAACTTTCAAACATTCTTGCTTATTTATAATACAATAAAATCCTGGACCCAAACGCCTGTGGAATGAAATACAGTGGCGGATCCAGAGGGGGGGGGTTCGGTGGTTGGAACCCCCCTTTCCTCCGAAATTTTTAATTTTTGTGTAGATTTTCAGCAAAATTGGTCTGGAACCCCCCCTTTCGGCCCACAGAACCCAGTATGTGGAACCCCCCTTTCAAAAATTTCTGGATCCGCCCCTGAAATACTGAATTTTTTTTCTTTGTTATAAATTAATAAAACTGCAGTTACATGTAAACATTATCTCTATTTCATTCAAAAATGATGGCAAATAAACAGAAATAAAAGTAAAAATTAATATCGTTTCAATCTTCAACTTTTCATCGAAATTTTAACTAAGGGTTATAAAAATAACCAACTTATTAATGTTCAATGAACCCCGTTCAATAAGAAAACTATCGTGTAAACAACATACCCGTAGCCAGAATTTTTCAACAGGGGGTTCGAAATGTGAAAAGGGGGGTTCGATTTCCCAAATTTTTCTGACTTTAATAGTGCTTAACCGAATTTTCACCTGATTTTTCCCTATTTTTATCAAATTTTTTGTCCAAGGGGGGGGGGGGGGGGGGGGCTCGTCCGAACCCCTCGAACCCCCCCCCCCCTGGCTACGGGTATGAACAACTTCGATGCAATATGATCAACAAAGATCAAGTTGGTCAAAACATAAGCATGTTACAAATTAAAAAGTCATTTGTTCAGAGAACAAATGTGAGGTCTTTCCCTGTGTTATGTTTTTGTTATGGTATTTTATACAAGTACTAAAGACATTTGAGTCACTTTGTTTATGACCAGATGTTGCCAATTATTGTGATATAGGCTCCAGAATGAAGATCAGGGGGCCTAGAGTCAGAAAAAGTATGGTTGCTAAGGACTTTTATGTCGGTTGCTATGGACTAAATGTCACTTCCGGTTGCAGAAACTTACATCTAAACTCAGAAAGTAGTCTTGTTTAAGAATATGTATGGTTACTATGGACTTTTCATTAAGGTTGCCTTGTTGCTAGGGAATGACCTTGACCAATGACCTTTGACCTCTGACTCAAATTGTAACTCTTTGCATTCTGATTCATTTAAGTATACATGTTTACTATACTATTTGTTATGGTTTTCAAGTTATGGACAAAAAACGTGTTTTGCGAAACTTGTTTTGGCGGCCATTTTGAAACCGTTCGAACGAATCATGTACTGTTTGGGTTCAAATTGTAGGTAATTCAATTCTCTTTTAAATAAACCTATGTTTCATTCACCATCTTTTATGGTTAAAAAGTTATTTAAAAATACGAATCAAGGGCGATAACTCAAAAACGACAAGTTTTACGCTTTTGCACCTAAAACACTTTTTGTAGATCTCGACATGGCGAACATTTTTCCCATGTATTGTCCGCTTCAATTTTGTACGGTTTAGGTGTTATTTCTTAAAAAACTGTTTACGGTGTCGGCCATTTTGAAAATGGCTGCCTTAAACCATTCGACTTTGGTCTTAAATTGAAGGACTCATAATGACAGTCACAAAAACCCATATGTTTACTATATTATCTTTGATGGTGTAAAAGTTATAAGCCAAAAACGAATAAGCCGAAACACGTCAAGGGCCATTACTCGAAAACGGTTTGTCGTACAGTGTTAGACCCTTTATATCAAATAAAGGTCTAAATGAGACGAGTATTTTCCTCATTACATGTCTGCTTCAATTTTGTATGGTTTTTGAGCTATACTGCAGACAAGGTGTACCACGACCTCTGACCTTGAGATTTGACCTTTGACCTTGACATTTTTAGATGTAACATATGTCACCTAAGATGATTGGTGAAGGTCCCAAGTCTCTAGGACAAACCGTTTTGAAGAAAAAAAATTTGACGAGTCGTGACACTTTTTGGGTCAAAAACGCGTAACCAGGAAGTTGATCGAAAAACAATTTTTGGCGTGACGAATCATGACCAGGAGTCTAGCAACATTTTCCCTTCTTCAGATTTTTGATAACGGTTACGGTTTCTGACTTTATCTGCAGACAAGGTTTTTCAGCTCCGGGCAGATAACTCCGTTACTAAAATTAGATCGGTTTCGCAGGCCGACTCAAGTCAAGCCCTGGTAGTGTCGATTAATAGTACTAAGTTTCGTAATGATAGGTCGCGACACTTTTTTGACATCTGCGGCAGAAAAAAAAATAAAATTAAAAAGTCATTTGTTCAAAGAACAAATGTGAGGTCTTTCCCTGTCTTATGTTTTTGTTATGGTATTTTATACAAGTACTAAAGACATTTGAGTCACTTTGTTTATGACAAGATGTTGCCAATTATTGTGATATAGGCTCCAGAATGAAGATAAGGGGGCCTACAGTCAGAAAAAGTATGGTTGCTAAGGACTTTTATGTTGGTTGCAATGGACTAAATGTCACTTCCGGTTGCAAAAACTTACATCTAAACTCAGAAAGTAGTCTTGTTTAAGAATATGTATGGTTGCTATGGACTTTTCATTAAGGTTACCTTGTTGCTAGGGAATGACCTTGACCCATGACCTTTGACCTCTGACTCAAATTGTAGCTCTTTGCATTCTGATTCATTCAAGTATACATGTTTACTATACTATTTGTTATGGTTTTCAAGTTATGGACAAAAAACGTGTTTCGCGAAACTTGTTTTGCCGCCATTTTGAAACCGTTCAACCGAATCATGTACTGTTTGGGTTCAAATTGTAGGTAATTCAATTCTCTTTCAAATAAACCCTATGTTTCATTCACCATCTTTTATGGTTAAAAAGTTATAAACAAAAATCATTTTAAAAATACGAATCAAGGGCGATAACTCAAAAACAACAAGTTTTACGCTTTCGCACCGGAAACACTTTTTGTAGATCTCGACATGGCGAAGACATTTCCCATGTATTGTCCGCTTCAATTTTGTACGGTTTAGGTGTTATTTCTTAAAAACTGTTTACGGTGTCGGCCATTTTGAAAATGGCTGCCTATAACCATTCGACTTTGGTCTTAAATTGAAGGACTCTTAATGACGGTCACAAAAAACCCATATGTTTACTATATTATCTTTGATGGTTTAAAAGTTATAAGCCAAAAACGAATAAGCCGAAACGCGTCAAGGGCAATAACTCGAAAACCGTTTGTCGTACAGTGTTCGACCCTTTATATCAAATAAAGGTCTAAATGAGACGAGTATTTTCCTCATTACATGTCTGCTTCCATTTTGTATGGTTTTTGAGCTATACTGCAGACAAGGTGTACCATGACCTCTGACCTTTAGATTTGACCTTTGACCTTGACATTTTTAGATGTAACATATGTCACCTAGGATGATTGGTGAAGGTCCCAAGTCTCTAGGACAAACCGTTTTGAAGAAAAAAAATTTTATGAGTCGTGACACTTTTCGGGTCAAAAACGCGTAACCAGGAAGTTGATTGAAAAAATTTTTTGCGTGACGAATGATGACCAGGAGTCTAGCAACATTTTCCCTGCTTCAGATTTTTGATAACGGTTACGGTGTCTGACTTTATCTGCAGACAAGGTTTTTGGGTTCCGGGCAGATAACTCCGTTACTAAAAATAGATCGGTTTCGCAGGCCAACTCAAGTCGAGCCCTGGTAGTGTCGATTAATAGTACTAAGTTTCGTAATGATAAGTCGCGACACTTTTTTGACATCTGCGGCAGAAAAAAAAATAATAATCATAAGAAATACAGTAAGGTCTTTCCTTCTGTGGAAGGGAAAGACCTTAATAATAATCATAAGAAATACAGTAAGGTCTTTCTTTCTGTGGAAGGGAAAGACCTTAATTTAGAACCTGTCACGTTACACTTAGTGTAATTCACGTTCAAAATGAGAATGCGTTCAGAGGTCTTTATGTACCCGAATAATTAGCAGACGAATTTATACTATGTACATATTGTACCGCAGACAAAAACACGGAAGATGTATTGAGTATATGTTTACTTTTAGAAATAATAGTACCATCTTAAGTCTTAAGACCACCATAAGACTACCAATTTGTAGTCTTAATGTTAAGATGAAAAATTTGCTATGTCTAAAAATAAGACGTCTTTGATAAACAGATAAAGGACTAAGATTTGCCTATAGACCATCTGTAGACAAGTCTTAGTCATATGACACTTTTGTTAAACAGGTCCCTGGTCTTTTTCCTTGTAATGCACATGGTCGATATCCTCGGTACTGGATTTGACTTCTCTTTTCGAAACACTTGGCTTGAGTACTTTTCATTCGATACTTTTGGTTTTTGACCTTCCAATGATTTGATTCAAATGCTGCTGATGAGAGGTTTTTCCTCGATAAACAGCATAACTAAATTAACGGTTTTACACCCGTTTTTGGTGTTGTATTTTGATAGTAGGGGCAGCTCCCTGATGATGACCTGATAGTTGGGGCAGCTCCCTGATGATGACCTGATAGTTGGGGGCAGCTCCTTGATGATGACCTTGTAGTAGGGCAGCTCCCTGATGATGAACTGATAGTTGGAGCAGCTCACTGATGATGACCCGATAGTAGAGGTAGCTCCCTGATGATGACCTGATAGTGGAGCAGCTCCCTAATGATGAACTCATAGTGGGATAGCTCCCTGATGATGACCTGATAGTTGGATAGCTCCTTGCGGATGACCTGAATGTGGGACAGCTCCCTGATGATGACCTGATAGTAGGAGTAGCTCACTCATGATGACCTGATAGTAGGAGTAGCTCACTCATGATGACCTGATAGTAGGAGTAGCTCACTCATGATGACCTGATAGTGGGGCAGCTCCCTAATGATGACCTGATAGTAGGAGTAGCTTACTCATGATGACCTGATAGTGGAGCATATGGCACGCCATATTTATATTTATTCCTCTTTAAAGATATCTCATAATATTTATAAGATATCTCGTATACTTTATAAGATATCTTATTAAATATATAAGATATCTCATATAAATGGTAGTTTATAAGATATCTTATAAAACATATGAGATATCTTATAAAACATATAAGATATCTTATAAATCATATATAGTATAAAACAAATAAGATATCTTATAAAACATATAAGATATCTCATAAAGTTTATTAGATATCTTATAAAGATTATTAGATATCTCATATAAAATAATTTATAAGATATCTTATAAAACTTATAAGATATCTTATAAAACTAATAAGATATCTTATAAAGTTTATAAGATATCTCATAAAGTTTATTAGATATCTTATATATTTTATGAGATATCTTATAAGTTATTTTTTATAAGATATCTCATAAAGTTTACGAGATATCTTATAAACTTTATAAGATATCTTATAACTTTTATTAGATATCTTATAAATTATTTTATATAAGATATCTCATAATCTTTATAAGATATCTAATAAACTTTATGAGATATCTTATATGTTTTATAAGATATCTTATATGTTTTATGAGATATCTTATATGTTTTATAAGATATCTCATATGTTTTATAAGATATCTTATAAACTCCTATTTATATGAGATATCTTATATATTTAATAAGATATCTTATAAAGTATATGAGATATCTTATAAACTTTATAAGATATCTTATATTTTTATAAGGCCTCTTTAAAGATATCTCATAAAATTTATAAGATATCTCATATACTTTATAAGATATCTCATAACGTTTATAAGATATCTAATAAACTTTATAAGATATCTGATAAACTTTATAAGATATCTGATAAACTTTATAAGATATCTTATAAACTTTATAAGATATCTTATAAAAAATAATTTATAAGATATCTCATATACTTTATAAGATATCCTATAAACATTATGAGACATCTTATAAACTTTATCAGATATCTTATTAACATTGTGTTTAGTAGATATCTCATTTTCTTTTAAAGATATCTTATATAGTTAATAAGATATCTTATAAAATTTATAAGATATCTCATAAAGTTTATAAGATATCTTATAAAGTATATGAGATATCTGATAAATTATTTTTTATAAGATATCTCATATACTTTATAAGATATCTTATAAAGTTTATAAGATATCTTATAAACTTTATGAGATATCTTATAAAGTATATGAGATATCTTATATACTTTATGAGATATCTATTAAGAGGAATAAATGTAAAAACGGCTTGCCATAGGAGCAGCTCCCTAATGATGACCTGATAGAAGGGGCAGCCCCCTGATGATGACCTGATAGTGGGGCTGCTCACTGATGTTGACCTGATAGTGAGGAAGCTCCCTGCAGATGACCTGATAGTAGGAGCAGCTCCCTGATGATGACCTGATAGTGGGCGCTCACAGATGATGACCTGATAGTGGGGTAGCTCACTGATGATGACCTAATAGTGGGGCAGCTCACTGATGATGACCTGATAGTGGGGCAGCTCCGTGATGATGACCTGATAGTGGGGTAGCTCCCTGTGGATGACCTGATAGCAGGGACAGCTCCCTGATGATGACCCGATAGTGGGGCGGCTCCCTGATGATGACTTGATAGTAAGGGCAGCTCCCTTATGATAAACTGATAGTTGGGGCAGCTCCTTGATGATGACCCGATAGTGGGGCAGCTCATTGATGATGACCTGATAGTGTGATAGCTCCCTGATGATGCCCTGATAGTAGGGGCAGCTCCCTGATGATGACCTGATAGTAGAGCAGCTCCCTGATGATGACCTGATAGTAGGGGCAGCTCCCTGATGATGGCCTGATAGTTGGGGTAGCTGCCTGATGATGCCCTGATAGTAGGGGCAGCTCCCTGATGATGGCCTGATAGTGTGATAGCTCCCTGATGATGACCTGATAGTGGGCGCTCACAGATGATGACCTGATAGTGGGGTAGCTCCCTGATGATGACCTTGTAGTAGGGGTAGCTCCCTGATGATGACCTTGTAGTAGGGGCAGCTCCCTGATGATGACCTGATAGTAGGGGTAGCTCCCTGATGATGACATGGTAGTGGGGCAGCTCCCTGGTGTTGACCTGATAGTGTGATAGCTCCCTGATGATGACCTGATTGTGAAGCAGCTCCCTTATGATGACCTGATAGATGGAGTCTCCCTGGTGTTAATTTTATTGTGAAGGTTGCGACTCTCTGATGTTTATCTTATTGTGTAGCTGTATTTGATGTTTTCTTATAAATGAATGTATACAATGACAAATTATAATAATAATCATCACCATTACCACCATTTTTTTTTTATCATTCAATACATTCTATTATTATTTTTATTTTATTTTCTTATAATTAAGGTATGATATTCAATTTCGCAGACAATGTTTTGTTTTGTTCTGTTCTATGCTTGCGACATGAATGGTAGGAAAATGATCGGAAGTTAAAGACATAGAACCTATCATTTTGACAATTTTTTAAAAAATAATGAAATTCACACTATTTGAAGAATACATTGTAAAACCTTTGAAGAAACTGTTAAATTTTCAAAAAACCTAACAGAAAGTGTTCTTTTCGACTGAAAACTGAATAAAAAAACGCAGTGTCAAAAAAGAGGACAAACTAATTATAGAATGTCAACATTTGACTAAGAAACGAAAAGTAACCAAACGAAACGGAGCAGAACAAAAACGATATCGGTAAAGAAGGAAACGTAAACAGTAAAATAAGCAACCGAAATCTGTAAAGAAAGGAAACGAAATGCGAGCACAACTGGTTAAAAAGAAAACTGAATCGATTTTAGCCGACACCAGTCGTTTTTCTTAATTTACCGATTTCGTTTTCTCTTCGCCTCGTTTGGTTACATTTCGTTTCTCAGTTTAACAGTACCCAGTTTACCAAATGTAAATATTTATGCTGGACAATACTTAATCAACGCGAATAATTAAAATAAGATTATTGTATAGAAAACTGCAAAACATTGAGTTTTTATGTTGGTAATGGTAAGTTTTAGATAGTATATTTTTTTAATATGTGTACTTTTTATTCAATGTAAAAAATTGCGAAATTGATAGGTTCTATGTCTTTAAAGGTTGGTTAAAGTCCTACCCGCAGCAACAATAGTTTTTTTCATGTTTATTTAAACACCTATAAAAACAATAATGATGTTGGATGAAGTAGCAAACCTTTAGTCTTGAACAATCTGTTCCTATTTCATAGATATAAAACAAAAGGTAGAAAATCTACACAAAATGTTATCAAATTGTTTACATTATACAGCATTGATATGAATTGATCCTATAATTGACGAATTTTTATTCTCAGTTTAAAGTGTAATTTATATTACTACTTTAATTACAAGTAATTGAAAATTGATAGAACTTTTAAACACTTGATTTTAATAAAAAAAGAAAAACGTTTTGTATTTATTTTTCAAAGGATACATGTAATTATTCTATAAATTTTGAAAGTATAAACGAGAAAAATCAATCGGTATCCGTTCGGATCATTTACTAATGATAACTTCAACCCCGATGATAATATAGGAAACAAATTTTGAAATTATGTATATATTTTTTTCTCTTGTAATTGAAGTACGAGATTCAAATGTTTTGATGATATATAAAGGAGTAGCCTCTTATATGAAATATTTGAATCAATACATTGGAAGACGCAAAGCAGTCTGATTAAAATACAGACCTTCAATGTCGCTCCCCCCTTTTTTTGCTTGTCCGCTCGTTGAAGTTGGACAAGCAAATAAAGGGGGAGCGACATTGAAGGTCTGTATCTTAAGCAGACTGGACACAAAGAGACACCAAAGGGGCATTCGAGTGTCAAAAGTCCGAAAGGTCGACAAAAAAGTATTAAAGGAAAAGGAACCCAAACATAAAACGTATGCCAACTTTGTACGGTTTTTAACTACTAATCTAAAATATACAAATCAAATTTGGACGGATGTGAAAATAGTGCAAAGAAATCCAAGTGAATGGAATCCAAAGTCCTAATTTTTTTATATAAAATAATAACAAAATAACCAAACCTGGAGGAGTTTTTCAACTTTGTACACCACATTGCCACACGAAAAACTTAAGGATGTATTCTGGTCAGTTTCGGTCTCATTGAAATCTCGTTAGGAAATAATTTTAAAGTAATTGTATACCATAAAATTGTGAAATTTTTTTTTTATGAATTTTTAACAAATAGTTTTGGAGTAATTAACTATTTAAAAAATTAGGCCCTAAATTGATGGTGATTTCAGGTTAGATTTTCCAAAAATAGGGGTTGGGGTGGAGAAAGTCATCTCATGAAAAAAATATTCACTAGTCATTTATTTCATGAAAATAGTCAAAATCTGGGCAAGAATGGCTAAATTTGAACAATATCGTCAATATTGGTAATTTTTACACATCTGTAGCAAAGAAAAATGCACAGCAACCTATGATTTTGTTTCTTCATATATTGCCTTTGAGGGTCAGAACATTACTAAAATCAAGGTTAGAAAAAAAGTTTAATAATTTAAAATTTTGGCTCCTGACCAGAGCACAACCTTATAATTAAGTGTCGCCTGAAAAAAACTTATTGAAAGGGCATTTTCGAATTCAAAGAACTTTGTTGTTTTAGGTTATATACATTTTTTCCAAAACATCTTATAGAGATAAGATTGTTACACTTTGGACAAAAAAAAAACTTATTAAAAGGGCATTTTCGAATTCAAGGAACTTTGTTGTTTTAGGTTATAATTCTACATTTTTTCAAAAACATCTTATAGAGATCAGATTTGTTACACTTTGGATCAAGCTAACAGTATGTTTGATTTCTTTAGTGACAACATATTTGTCACATTAGGAGGAGAGATTTTTCAACAACAAATCGGCATTCCAATGGGCACAAACTATGCTCTTCTCCTCGCCGATTTGTTTTTATACTCTTACGAAACTAAATTTCTTGAAGAAATCGTAAAGAACAAGAAAATGAAAGAGGCAAGGTCCTTTAATCTCACTTTCAGATATATTGATGAGGTCCTCTCTATCAACAACTCTTCGTTTGGTAGATGGATTCCTTCAATATATCCTCCAGAGCTAGAGATTAAAGAAACCACCGAATCCACTTGCTTTACACCGTTCTTGGATCTACATCTCGAATTCGACCTGTGTGGTCATCTTAGTACAAAAATTTACGATAAAAGAGACGATTTTAATTTTAAAATTATTAATTTTCCTAACCTGGAAAGTAACATACCAACGTCACCTGCATGCGGTGTCTATATTTCCCAACTAATTCGATATGCCAGGGCTTGTACACATTTTTCAGATTTTTTGATACGACACCGCTTTCTACGTAACCGACTATTAGACCAAGGTTATTAGAAAATACGATCTCTAAAAAAATTCTTTCTTTGTTATCAGCCACTGGAAGAAAAATTCAATATCATGTTAGACGAAATGGTTAGTTCTTGCTTTAATTAAGTTTGGCTGGTTGATGTACTGAGATGATCACCTTAACATCCATAATAACTCTTCACAAACCTGATGTGTGTTGTGTAACCACTGGAATCAAAGAAGCATGAGGTACCAATGGGGTATCCGAATGTCAAAAGTCCAAAAGGGCAGAGACCAATCCAGTAAACACCAACAAGAACGGGACAAAAACAGACAACATGTAAAACATGGAAACACAAAAATAACTGAATATCAATCAACAACGCGAACTCCAGTCGAAACAAGTGTGTACTCAGGTGCTCCGGAAAAGTAAGCAGTTCAAAGATTGCAATAGTATAGTGGGAGGTTTTGCGCGCCTTAAAACCTGGTTTAACCCACGATTTCTTTTGGAATGCCTGTACCAAGTCCGGACTATTGCAATCCTCAATTTTTCCGGTATGTCTTCCTTGTTTTGTCTTGTATTATGGACATTTGAGATTGATTCTCCTAGTTCGGTAATTTGTAATTACCTTTATTTACAATGAAAAATGAGCATCTTCTATCCGCGTGGATACGTGTAAATCAAATGATAATACACTTAGTATAGTACTAAACTTAATCTTCCGGAGCACCTGAGTTGTTACGACTTAAGTTTGCGTTGTTGATTTCGTTCGGTTGATTTTGTGTTTCTTCGTGCTGTTTTATTGTTCGTGTTTACCGGATTCGTCGTTGCCCTTTCGGAAGTTTTACACTTGAATGCCACATTGGTGCCTCTTTTCTTCCTTGATCAGTAGAAGTAGACGTTCAGTAAAAAATAATATTACGTGTGGGGTTTTTATATTTTTTAGATACAAAAGGAGGTGCCTCTTTGCTTCTTAGTTTTAAAGATTACAAAAAAGCATATGATTTAAAATGACAACAAAGTTCCAGACAATAAATTTTGCTACGTCTGACGCTCGTTTCGTTCATTCAAGACTCATCAGAGGCGCTTTACCAAAAAAATATTGAAAAAAAAAACCAAAAATGTATGAAAATGAAGAGCATAGAACAATGAAACCCAAAATACCGAAATTGGAAACCAAATTATACTGGCTGTCCAATATCTTATAAAAGCAATCCAGCAAAACAAAGGGCAGAAAAAAGTGAATCTGTTATAGATATTTTGAGCTTTGTAGATAAAACCTCTATCGAAAAGGTACATTTGAGATTTTGCAAAAGTACTCTAGGGGTAAAAAGAACATGTACAAATTTAGTTGTCAGAGAAGAGCTTGGTAGAGTGCCAATTGAAACTTTTATTAAGACTCAATCAATCATGTATTTACTTAGACTTAATACTGAGAACATTAACCCTCTCTTAAAAGAGGCATTCAATTTGAGTAAAAGTCTTGACCAAAAGGGGGTCTATTCTTGGTATACATATGCCAAACATATTATGTCAGAAACCGAATTAGATATTGACATTATAAACAATTGTCAAACAATGAAAGAAGTTAAACAGCATAAAAAAATAGTGAAAGAAAACTCAGAAATTTTTTATAAAGAAATTATATTAAATAAACTAAATAATTTAAATGAAAACAATAAAAACTGTCTGTATAAATCTCTAAAACAAAATGTAAATGAAATGGAATACTATCTTTCATATCATAATAAAACATTAAGAACCCTTTTATCTAAAATTAGACTAAGCGACCACAAACTAATGATTGAACTTGGTAGATATAGAAAAATCCCAAGAGATCAAAGACTGTGTGCCATATGCAATACACTTGATGATGAGTCACACTTCTTACTTGAATGTAAAATCAATTATAATATTCGAACTGTCTTTTTGCAATATTATAATAACATTTATGATTTTAGTAAACTAAGTAAAACTGAAAAACTAACAAAAATTCTGAATCCAACTACAACTGAAGAAATTAAGACCGTTACTTCTTTTATTAAACAGTCATTAGAACTGAGAGAAGGAGACCTGTCATAAATACTTTAGCTGTACATTGTAAAATTTAGATACCACTATGATTTATGTTGTTCTTTGCTTGTTTTATATTCATGTATATGTTTTTAAGTTTTGTAAAGCTATAACCAATGCGGTTTACTGTGTGCTTTAATAAAATAAAATAAATAATATTAATTCAAATGCAGTCCAATATTCAGACTAAATAGAACATAAACTAAATTAAACAGTAAAATAAAGTACTGCATTAAAAATACAATGACGCCAAAACTGTATTAAAATTAAAAAATAACAAAGCAAAAGCAAAACAGTGAAAACAAATTACAATTATTCTCTATTTTTGAAAATTTGAATAAACTAAAAGTTGTGCATATCGTAAAGGTATCAATGTAAAATCTTCATGAACTTAGGTTTTAAAACGACATAATATTATGAAATAGAATGCGCAAGTTTTTATCCTGAATGTCATTAATAAAAATCAATCTTTACATGTCGAGTTGAATTTGACAAAGAAAAGGGAATGGTTGATTCCTACCAGCATCGTGCCACAATCCTCCTGCTTCAGTGTTTACTAATAGGACGTCCTGATTTGTATTTTCAGGTTGACCGTTATTCCATGGGAGATATGTCAACAAAGATCCATCGTTCAACAACCAGTTGTTAAGATTTCCAGGATCTCGGTGACCTTGTATAAACACTCTGCCTTGGAATTGCACTTCATCTGAAACAAAAAAGCAATACTTAATTTAAACAAGACTACATGTATAACATTTCATTCTAAAGAGGAGATAAGCACTTAAAAGCGGCACTGTATTTTACCCTAACAGTAGATACACGTAACCTTCTCAATATGTTTCACCTTTCACAAGAAATAAACACTTAACCTCGACTAACACAAGTTTGAAGAACAAAACACTATACCTAAGTAATGTTTTTCATCGTGAAAATGAAACTGAACCTTTTTACTTTCATACTGCATTTCACTTTAAACGAGAAATTAACAAAATTCCAATGCTGCATTTCAACTGAAGGAAATATAATTAAGCCGTGTATTGTACTATAACTAATAAATACATAAACACTAACTTGTACTACATTTTACCTTAGACAAGAAATTAACACTTTACCTTACATGTATCACTGCATTTCACCTCAAACAAATATGAACACTTAACCTCAACAATTTATTTCAACTTCAACGCGAAATTAACACTTTACCCATGCACTACATCTGATCTTAGTCAAAAACTAAACATCTAACCTAGGTACTGCATACAACTTTAAACAGGAAATATACACTTTACCTAGATACAACATTTCAACTTAAGGATGATTGCTGGTCAGTTTAAAAATAACAAGGTCTCTAAAATGATATATTTAATGAATAGCCCATAGTTAAAGGTACAAAATCAGCTTTAAAAAATCATAGGTCACCGAACTCGTTTTTGAGATATTAAGCGTTCGAAATTTGGCGGGAAAAGGATTTCTCTGATTTTTTCATAGGTTTAACATTAGACTTGTTTAAGTGTAAATACCTATGAAAAAATAACAAGAAATTTATAAAACTTTGTTAGTTAGCCCTTTATGCTCTAATAAATAATAATTTGAAAAGAAAATGGGGGTATGTGGGCAAAAAAATAATCACCATTTTAATGGTAAAATCCAGAGGATTCCGAAAATCTGACAGAAATCTCAAATGCTGACCAGCAATCATCCTTAAACAAGAAGTAAACTGGTATTTTCATTACAGCATCACTGTCGACTGAAAAAAAAACAATTGAAAAGGCCTTTTCGAATTCAAGGAACTTTGTTGTTTTAGGCTATAATTCTACATTTTTTCCAAATAAGATTTGTTACACTTTGGATCAAGTTTGCAGTATGCTTGATTTCCTTATTGACAACATATTTGTCACATTTGGAGGAGAGATTTTTCAATAACAATTCGGCATTCCAATGGGCACAAACTGTGCTCCTCTACTCGCCGACTTGTTTTTATACTCTCACGAGACTGAATTTCTTCAGGAACTCGTAACGAACAAGACAGTCATTTAATCTCACTTTCAGATAGATATATTGATGACGTCCTTTGGCAGATGGATCCCTTCAATATATCCTCCAGAACTAGAGATTAAAAAAACCACTTGCTTTACATCATTCTTGGATCTACATCTCGAATTTGACATACCAACGTCACCTGCATACGGTGTCTATATTTCACAACTAATTAGATATGCCAGAGCTTGTACACATTTTTCAGATTTTTTTTATCCGACATCGTTTTCTCCGTAACTGACTATTAGACCAAGGTTATAACAAAATACGTCTCATACGATCTCTAAAAAAATGTCTTCGTTATCAGCCGTTGATAGAAAAATTCAATATCATGTTAAAAGAAATGGTTAGTTCTTGCTTTGATTAGTGTTTAGCTGGTTGACTTACTGAGATGATCACCTTAACATCCCTAATATGTCGTCACAAACCTGTTGTGTTTTGTGTAACTACCGGACCCAAAGATCGCAATGGAAGAGGGAGGTTTGGCGCGCCTTAAAACCTGAGATATCTTATAAAGTATATGATATATCTTATAAAGTATATGAGATATCTTATAAATTTTATGAGATATCTTATAAATACAAATAACAACAAAGTTCCAGACAATAAATTTTGCTACGCCTGACGCGCGTTTCGTCTATTCAAGACTCATCAGAGGCGCTCTACCAAAAATATTGAAAATGCCAAACACTGTTTAAATATGAAGAGCATAGAACAGTATAACCAAAAATACCAAACTGGGGAACCAAATTATTACTAAGATAATCAACCTATGTCTGGGGTAGTTTATAAGATATCTTATTAAATATATAAGATATCTTATATAAATGGGAGTTTATAAGATATCTTATAAAACATATACGATATCTCATAAAGTTTATAAGATATCTTATAAAACTTATCAGATATCTTTATAAGATATCTCATAAACTTTATTAGATATCTTATATAAAATAATTTATAAGATATCTTATAAACCATACAAGATATCTTATAAAGTTTATAAGATATCTCATAAACTTAATTAGATATCTTATAAAAACTAACTAATAAGATATCTCATAAAATATATAAGATATCTTATGAAGTATTTTATATAAGATATCTTATAATCTTTCTAAGATATCTTATAAACTTTATGAGATATCTTATATGTTTTATAAGATATCTTATTTTTTTATAAGATATCTCATTTGTTTTCTAAGATATCTTATAAAACTCCATCTTATAAAACTCCCATTTATATGAGATATCTTATATATTTGATAAAATATCTTATAAAGTATATGAGATATCTTATTAATTTTATAAGATATCTTTTAAGAGGAATAAATGTAAATACGGCGTGCCATAGGGGTTACTTGTGTTGAGAGTCATACATGAAGGTATGATGACTCATGAGGAGGGGGGGTGTAACGGGGTTGCTCCCCTTCCTAGTATATTTAAATAGCCAGCCTTATCCCTGAACAAGGGAAGTACTTCTTTGGTTCAGAGGTAGAGCGCCTGACTGTAAACCTAGAGGTCCCGGGTTGGAGTCCCGGTCGGGCGAAGTAATTCATGTTCTCCGGTTACATATGCAAAACATTTCCCATCTTAAAATAAACTGATCCTCTGTAGCGAAATTAACCGGTTTGTTCCATTATGGAACAATATCGGGGTATACCTTGCCGATAAATTAATTTTATAAATGCTCGCACAACCTAAATGTATCAACAGTAACTTCAAAACTACGCAAATAATATATTAGTTTAATATCGTTGTGGTCTTGTCAACTACATTTCGTTTGTCACTTTTCGTATTTGTTCTTTATGAAGTATATGAATTTCTTTTTATAGCTCAAAATATTCCCCCAACCAAAAAAGGAATTACATAAACGTTACAGACAGGGACATCATCGGTGGGATGTTTTTCGGAACGATTACCTCAATAGTTTCCAATGTGACCATGCAGTGGACTTTACATGTATGGAAATTAGCGTTAAATACTTCAGAGCTCACGAATGTGTGTTTTATGCATCTAAAGAGCAGCTTTAGAATTGAAAATAAATAAAATATGTGGATTTTGGTGTCTCCGATTACTTTCCGTCCCTTCAATTACTCAAGTAAAAGAGACGAGAGACTACACTGCACGGGTACTTTAATTTTAATGTTTCAGATAAATGAAATAAAATCGGAAAGAATATAAAAAAGCTCATGTTAATTTCTTCTCGGCACTGATGTTTGAATATAGTTTTGTGTTTATAAATGATCATAATCATCTGTTATAGTAACAGGATAAAACCCTTCATTATTTTTTTATAGGCAATTGTTAAAGTTCAGTAAGCTCCAGGAAGGTGATAGAGGGGTGAATTTATTGAATTACTGTACAAACATGACATAAACCCCTGTGAAATAGGTAGACTTTACATTGTGTTATTAATTTTCATCAAGAAAAGAATAAATGCCGAGGCCGAGCAAGCTTTTTTGGAAAGCTTATACTTGTTTTGTTATTACCTTTATTTGGTATTTGTAATTTGAAACCACCGGGTGATAACCGCTGCTGGTGGAGCAGAGGCCCCTGAGGGTAATCACAAGTCTGGTCGTCAGATTAACCACACAATTTCTATTTTTTTACGCTGAAATTTCCGATTGTTAAATTCAAAATTGTTTAAAACACCAGGTTTCTTTCCTTGTAAAATTACCCATTCCTAGCACGGGGAGGTAGTGACGAAAAAATAACAGTACGGGACTCTTTTAAGGCCCCGTAATTAGAATGAACACAATTGAAATCCTTTGACGAGGATCTATTGGAGGGCAAGTCTGGTGCCAGCAGCCGCGGTAATTCCAGCTCCAATAGCGTATATTAAAGTTGTTGCAGTTAAAAAGCTCGTAGTTGCATCTCCGGTCCCAGCTGTATGCACATGGTCGATATCTTCGGTGCTGGATTCGGCTTTCTTGTTCGAACATTTTGATTTTGAGTACTTTTCGTTTTCAACAATTTTGAAATTACATCTTCCAATGTTTCGATTTAAATGCTACTGAGGAGAGGTTACATCTTGAAATATCAATATATAGCATATCTAAATTAACTGTTTATACCCGGGTTTTGGTATTTGTAATTTGAAACCATTGGGGGAAAACCGCTGCTGGTGGAGGTCCCCGAGGGTAATCACACGTCCGGTCGTCAGACTTGTCTGACACGATTAACCATAAAATTTCTAATATTTTCGGCGCTGAAATTTCCGATTGATAATTTCAAAATTGTTTAAAACACCAGGTTTCTTTCCTTGTAATGCACATGGTCGATATCCTCGGTGCTGGATTCGGCTTCCTTGTTCGAACATTTTGGTTTGAGTACTTTTCGTTTTCAACAGATTTGGAATTCGACCTTCCAATGATTTGACTTAAATGCTACTGATGGGAGGTGACTCCTTGAAATATCGATATATAGCATATTATACCGGATTATTGTCCCGTGTTTTGGTATTTGTAATTCCGTAAACAGAAAGAAGATATCTGACAGATCTAATTATAGTCCTTGCGATAAAAGACAGCATACTGAAATCATATACCTAATATCTATGGCACGCCGTATTAACATTTATTCCTCTTTCAAGATATCTCATAAAGTATATAAGATATCTCATAAACTTTATAAGATATCAGATAAAAGATATGAGATATCTTATAAAGTTTATAAGATATCTCATTTCTTTTATAAGATATCTCATAAAATAATTTTTATAAGATATCTCATAAAATATATAAGATATCTGATAAAAGATATGAGATATCTTATAAAATTTATAAGATATCTCATATCTTTTATCAGATATCTGATAAAATGATTTTTATCAGATATCTGATAAAAGATATGAGATATCTTATAAACTTTATAAGATATCTCATATCTTTTATCAGATATCTTATAAAGTTTATGAGATATCTTATATACTTTATAAGATATCTCATTTATGTTTTTTTATAAGATATCATATAAATTTTATAAGATATCTCATAAACTTTATAAGATATCTTATAAAATTTATAAGATATCTCATAAAGTTTATAAGATATCTAATATAATAATTTTTATAAGATATCTCGTAAAATATATAAGATATCTCATATCTTTTATCAGATATCTTATAAAGTTTATGAGATATCTTATAAAAACAGATATATAAGATATCTTATAAAAGATATGAGATATCTTATAAACTTAAACAAAATTGCCAATAGAGAATCCCTCTCTGTAGAACCGCAGTTAATGAATCATGTGATATGCCTAAAAAACTATGGATGAGAAAGTGTGCATGCTGAATTCTATAGGTGTTGCAATTAAAAATGCCTCAAGGTATTTGGCAACAGGTGACACAAAGGGAGACCTAGTGTTTCAGCAACTTAAGAGGGCTCACAATACCTTAGACATCTTAAACAGTAGGAATGAGCTGATAGACTCAGATAGTAATGAAATCCTATCCTCTATTAGAGAACTTACTTTGAAAGTGGAGGAAAGGGTGTCCAAGTTAAAGGAAGATGTGCAATTTAAAGCTCAGCGTTTAACAACTGGTATTTATATTTCTATATTTATTTAAGTGTTTTTAAGCATCAAAGAAATTAAGTATTAATTTATCCAGGAGTCATGGTCAGCTAGAATAGTGGCCCCCCGCAGGGTTAACAACAACCTGCGACCTGAGGGCTTTTTAAGGGCGACTTCCGACCTACACTTCATGAAATCGACCTATGCCAAAAAACGACCTGCGACCTCCGCCAAAATATGTCTTTTAAAAGCGACCTTGCGACCTCAGGCCCCCTTTAAAAGCGACCTTGCGACCTGAGGGGGGTACCCTGCGGGAGCCCCAGAATATATAATCTTTATTTGCAAAATACACCCATATGGGTCAAGGCAAAAACAAAAACATGTAAAATACAAAACATATACAGAAAATAACAAAGTATACAGAACATTAACATATGGAGAACATTTTGACCAATGTGGACCCTATTTTCGTAGTACCAGTGACTGCTTTATAAAGTCGCATACAATTGGAATCAGTTCTATATCGGGATTCAAAATTCGTTGCATATGTATAATTTTATTATTTAAGTCGATGTTTTGATTTAGATTTAATTTATTAAACATAGTTTGTCTTAATTGTTTGTTGATGTTACAATACAGAAGAAAATGATATTCATCTTCAACAACTTCACATACAGAGCACAGTCTATTTTCTCTTTTAATATTTCTGTATCTTCCTAATTCTATATTTAATTTGTGGTCGCTGACTCTATTGTCTGTTTTTAAAACTTGTTTCTTTTAATAAATATTTTTCTAAACCAAATTCAGTCTTTAATTGTTTGTATAAAAATAATTTAGAATCAACAGTCAAGCTGGCTAACTTCTGCATTATTATATTTTTGTAGTTATCTTCTATTTTTTGTTTAAAATTACTTTTTAAGTTATTTTTAATTTTCATAAAGGGTTTGTCCAAATTCTCAAATTCTGTGATATCTAATTCACATTCTTCAAAAATTTTGGAAGCAAGGGTGTACCACGAGTACATTCCTTCATTGTGTAGATTTTTGTTTACAATATATGCTTCTTTTAACAAAGGGTTAATCTTTTCAGAGTTTAGTCTGCAAAAATACATCATTACTTGAATTTTAATGAAACTTTCAATAGGCAATCTACCAAGCTCTGACTTTGATGAGATATTGCATGCCGTTTTTTTAAGTCCTAAAATCGATTTGCAATATCTGTTGTGTATTTTTTCAAATGAGGATCTATCTGCCAGAGTCAGAGTATCACAAATATTACCATTTCTATTGGCTCTATCTTTTGCTCTAGCTATAGGCAGAAATTCCTCCATATACCATATTTCACAGTTATATAATAAAATTGGTCTAATTAGTGGATCGAAAAGTTTGCATGAGAGGTTTACGGGAAGAGACTGAAAATTAGAAAAGCTGCTCTTGACAGCAAACAGTGCCTTAAGTCCCTTTTTTGTTAATTCATGTATAGACCTTTTAAATTTACCTTTATTGTCAATAATATTACCTAAGAAATTGTATTCAGTGGAATCTGTTATTACCTGTTTTTTATAGTAAAATGAGGGTTCATTGTCATATTTATTTTGAAAGATCACTACCTTAGTTTTCTTAACATTGACTGTTAGTTGCCAATCTTTACAGTAAGCTTCTAATTTATTTAATGCTGTTTGAAGACCTTTGTGGGTTCTAGACACCAAAACTAGATCATCAGCAAAACTAAGACTAGATATAAATGAATCATTTAGCTCCTAAGGATCACAAGAGTTGTCAAAAATTTTATGCAAATCGTTTATGTAACAATTAAACAGAGAGGGGCTTAGGCTGTCACCTTGCTTCACTCCCCTCTCAAGATTAAAGAAGTGTGTGTATTCATTATTCACTTTGACAGCAGACTGGCACAGGTTATACATGTTGTCTATTACTTCATAGAATTTACACCCGATATCATTCTTAAGAAGTTTATACATTAATCCTTTATGCCATAAAGAATCAAAGGCTTTTTTAAGGTCTACAAAACAGGAATACACTTTTTGTTTCCTCTTGTTTAAGTATTTAGTAATTAATGTTTTCAATATAAAAATGATACATGTATTATATGGAAATCGATACCAATGGTTAAAGTACCTAAAGAACTGAAGAACCAGCATGATTTCAAGCTTTACACTTTTTAGCTCACCTGATACGAAGGGTCGTGTGAGCTATTGTCATCATTTGGCGTCCGTCCGTCGTCCGTAAACTTTTTAAAACGTTAACTCCTCTGACACCATAAGTCCAATTGCAACCAAACTTGGTATGGTTGTTCATTAGCATTCGGTGCTTAGAACTGATGTGGGGATTTTTGATTCAACGTAAAACATGGCCGCCATGGCTAAAAATAGAACATGCAGTTTTTTGCAAATAACTCAAAAACGGCTACAGATATCAAAATTCTGGCATAAGGTAAAAGTGATCAGCACCACAAGATCTACCTACCCTGAAATTTTGAAGAAAATCCAACAACCCATGTAGGAGTTATTGCCCTTTTTATGGAATTTTTGCAAATTTTGCACCTGTTTAGCTCAATATCTTGAAAACTATACCAGATATTTGAGAAATTTAAATTGCATATAGTTTAGTACATCAAGATCTACAAAATATGTGAGAGGGTCAACGTTGTAGGACCTTTCCTTTTAGGAGTTATTGCCCTTAGAACGTCAAAATTGAGCATTTTAACAGCATTTCCTCACTACATTGAAAACGTTAACTCCTCTAACACTTTAAGTCCAAATGGAACCAAACTTGGTATAGTTGTTTATTAGCATTCGGTGTATAGAACTGATGTGGGGATTTTTTATTGGTCGTAAAACATGGCCGCTGTGGCTAAAAATAGAACATAGGGGTAAATGGCAGTTTTTTGCAAATAACTCTAAAATGGTGACAGATTTCAAAATTTTGAATGGGAACAAAAGTGACCAGCACCTCAAGATCTACCAGCTCTGAAATTTTGAAGAAAATCCAACAACCCATGTAGGAGTTATTGCCCTTTTTGTGGATTTTTTGCAAATTTTGCACCTGTTTAGCTCAATATCTTGAAAACTATACAAGATATTTGAGAAAATTAAATTGCATATTGTTAAGCCCATCAAGATCTACAAAATATGTAATAGGGTCAATGTTGTAGGACCTTTCCTTTGAGGAGTTATTGCCCTTAGAATGTCAAAATTGAGCATTTAAAAAGCATTTCCTCATTATATTGGAAACTGTAACTCCTCTGACACTTCAAGTCCAATTGAAACCAAACTTGGTATTATTGTTTATTAGCATTAGGTGTATAGAACTGATTTGGGAATTTTTGATTGGTTGTAAAACATGGCCGCTGTGGCTAAAAATAGAACATTAGGTTAAACTGCATTTTTTTGCAAATATCTCAAAAAGGGTGACAGATTTTTAGATTTTGATTGAGAACAAAAGTGATCAGCACCTTAAGATCCACCATATTGTCAGATGATCCCCTTATTAGCTCACCTGGACCGAAGGTCCATGTGAGCTATTGCCATCACTTGGCGTCCGTCGTCGTCGTCGTCGTCGTCCGTCGTCGTCCGTCGTCGTCGTTAACTTTTCTTTGAAAATCTTCTCCTCCAAAACTACTGAAGGGATTGCTTTGAAACTTTGCACACTTCATCTATGGGATGTCCTCTACTAAGATTGCACAAATGGTGACCAGACTACTGTTTTTGGCTTGTTAATCAAAAAGTATAAGAGATAGATAAAATCTGATGTCATGCTACTGCGTCAGCATCAAAAGTTCTACCACAGTCTCCATTGAGTCGAAGTTGTCAGATGACTCCTTATAGGAGTTACGGCCCCTTAAAGGTGAAAAATATCATTTTTTTCATGTTTTTGGATTATAGAATGAAAACTATTACAGATAGAGAAAAGTTGTTGCTTGCTTAAATGTTCAGCTCATTTAGCTCTACAAAAGTCTCCATAGGGTCGAAGTTGTCAGATGTCCCCTTATAGGGGTTACGGCCCCTAAAATAACGCTTTTTCATGTTTTTGGCCTATGGAATGAAAACTATAGCAGATAGAGAGAAGCTATTGCTTGCTTAAATGTTCAGCTCATTTAGCTCTACAAAAGTCTCCATAGGGTCGAAGTTGTCAGATGTCCCCTTATAGGGGTTATGGCCCCTAATACAACGTTCTTTCATGTTTTTGGCCTATAGAATGAAAACTATAGCAGATAGAGAGAAGCTGTAGCTTGCTTAAATGTTCAGTTCATTTAGCTCTACAAAAGTTTTCATAGGGTCAAAGTTGTCAGATGACCCCTTATTGGGGTTACGGCCCCTAAAATAACGTTATTTCATGTTTTTGGCCTATAGAATGAAAACTATAGCAGATAGAGAGAAGCTGTTGCATGCTTAAATGTTCAGTTCATTTAGCTCTACAAAAGTTTTCATAGGGTCAAAGTTGTCAGATGACCCCTTATTGGGGTTACGGCCCCTAAAATAACGTTATTTCATGTTTTTGGCCTATAGAATGAAAACTATAGCAGATAGAGAGAAGCTGTTGCATGCTTAAATGTTCAGTTCATTTAGCTCTACAAAAGTTTTCATAGGGTCAAAGTTGTCAGATGACCTCTAATAGGGGTTATTGCCCTTAAAATAACGTTTTTTCATGATTTGGGCCTACGGCTACAGAATGAAAACTATAGTAGATAGAGAAAAGCTGTTAGTTGCTTAAATGTTCAGCTCATTTAGCTCTAGAAAAGTCTTTATAGGGTCGACATCAAGACCAGGTGAGCGATTCAGGCTCCTGGGAGCCTCTTGTTGGTTTATTTTTTGTTCTCTATCTGATAAATGTACCCTTGTCTTTCTGGGTTAGACAAGGGGAAAGTCAACTATGACTCTTATAAGCACCATCCCCTGGTGTCTTCCCAAAATAGACAATGGCAAATGATAATATTAATAATAATAAAAAAATAGAAAATAAAAATAAATAGATGAAATAATATACTCTTTCTCTATTGGATAAGGCACGGGAAAATTCAAAAGAATTTGTAAGCACCGTTCCCTGGTAGGAAAATTGCACTTTTGTTTTCCTATCAGTCTTGTCACACTGAGTCATACAACACCAATTCAACTATGTTAAACGAATGGTCATGAATGGCAATTGAAAAAAATGTAAATTTTCTTATGTTTAAACGAAACGGTACTGTTCTGAAATCGTATAATATGTAATTTTATGTCATTGCCCCTTGAGGGACCTAAATTGGAATAAAAATATTGGTATTTGTATTTAATATGTTAGAAATTTAACTGGGACATGGCCCTGTATTGAAGTTGAAGTAAGATCGTAAGTAAGTCATAAGTTTGTTCGTAGCTCTTTAACATTCTGTATAAGTTAACAACTTGTCGTACATGTAGGTTGTAAGTTCTTTAGTAAAACGGGTTGCAGGGCTCCACAACATGTACACGTAAATCCTTCATATTATTCACATGTGTTATTGTTGTATGTATTGGGTAAAATAATCCTGGCTTTTCTTTGTGCATTGTTAATTTTCCATTTATCTGCTGCAACATTCCTTAAGGTTCTTCTTACACCAGACATAGGTTGATTATCTTAGTAATAAATTGGTTGCCCAGTTTGGTATTTTTGGTTTTATTGTTCTATGCTCTTCATATTCATGTAGTGTTTGGCATTTTCAATATTTTTGGTAGAGCGCCTCTGATGAGTCTTGAATAGACGAAACGCGCGTCAGGCGTAGCAAAATTTATTGTCTTGAACTTTGTTGTCATTTGTATTTCTTCTCCTGCATATGGTGCGTACATCTCTTGACTAATACTGTATGCTCGACCATGTTGATATCACACAGACTTTCTGTATCGGGCCAAGCTTTTGACAGAAAAGCTCAGTGAACAGGGATAAGTTGCTTCCAGACTCAAAAAATCACTTCAAAAATTTTTCTGTCGTTATCATAATCTTGTTTATCCTTATGGAACTACCATCTCTGCCTTGAGGACAGACTTGTTTTGAAGGTCATGAGTTTTCTTCTTTCATTCCCTACCGGATGTGACAACATATGAACGGCTCGGTGGGTGTTTCTAAAAAAGCAGAGGACGCTTACCCTACCAGTGCACCTGGTCTATGCTCCCAGTTTTTGGTGGAGTCCGAGTCGTTCATTTACATTTAAGTTTTTTGTGTGTTTTCTCTTTGGTTTTATCCCTGTTCTGTGTTCATTGGTGTCTTGTTTCAAAATTTTGTAATTGTCCATGGATTGTTGAGTTCTGAATGACGGATAGAACTTTGGTTCCCTTTGTCCTACTTTTAGATGTCCTATATGTTATGTAGCATAGATCTTTCAACCATATTAGGAAGTTGAACATGAAATGATGAAACCAATGTGGGATTATGGTCATTATGCCAATCAGGGCAATGTCTTAAATTTTGACTGCCAATAGAAATTGAGAGAAGGGATGGATAGATTTAGGCAATTTATAGCCTCCCGCAGGGAATCTTAAAAGTCCTATTCTTATCTAGACCTGCAGGAGGGTTCTTTAAAGTGCCATGTTTCCCAACACAGTGCACCATTTTCTTTGTCAGGTCATCCATATAATAGCCTGACTACTCTGGCATATACAAGATAACAGGTTTTACCCCATTCAACCATCTGGGTCACACATCCTTCCCAGTTGCCTTGCGGGCAAAGCCACCTGGCCTAACCCCAGGTTTCTGAGTGCTAGGACTCTTGCCTTCAAGCTTAGTACTGCTGCAGGCCTATTCTTCAACCGGGTCCTAGACAGGGTATGGTGGGTAAGGCTTTCTTTAAAAATGCAATTACCAGCCATGCCAGTACCGGTAAAATGTTCTTTTTTAATGTGCTCTGATGAACTAATACATGTAATATGTGTAACAAGTTTTATCCCATCACATTTCATATGTGCCTTGTCTATGCCAGGAATCTTTGTTAAAGCTATTGTCTTTATATGTATCCCGTTCGTTCAATTTCTAGAGGTACATGTACTTTGCTCTTAAGTTGGTTATTTTATTTCCACATCTCATTTTCTTCTATTATTTTATGGTTGGTTTAGTAGAAAATGAGCAGCAACCAATGTTATATTGAAGGCAGCTTTATTAAATTGCTGCAGATTTAATAAGTTTCTGTAACATTCATTTATTCTACACCTCATTACTTTCATTTCTAGGTCACCCTGGAAGGCCACAAGTTTACATTCCAAGAGAGCAATTACAAATGTTTCATGATTTTGGATACACAGCTAGAAAAATGGCAAGCCATTTAGGTTGTTCAACATCACTTATTTACAGAAGGCTGCATGAAGAGGGAATTTCACAGAGAAAAAAGTACTGCAATATATCAGATGAGGATTTGGACTCTAATATTGAAAAACTTCACCTGCAGCATCCTAACACGGGTTCAACTGTAAGTCCTGAATATTATATCACCAGCCATTCCAGTGTATTTTGTTAGCTCACCTGGCCCCAAGGGCCATGTGAGCTATTGCCATCAATTGGCGTCCGTCGTTGTCGTTAACTTTTTATTCAAACATCTTCTCCTCTGAAACCACAGAAAGGATTGAAACGAAACTTGGTCTAATTGTTCCTTAGGGTATCCTGATTCGTCGAAAAACATGGCTGCCATTACTAAAAATAGAGCATGGGGTCAAACAGCAGTATTTTGCAAATAACTCAAAAATGGTTAGGTTTAGCCAAATATTGACATGGGGAAAAATGTTCAGAATGATGAGATCCACCTGTGGACAAATTTTCATAAAAATTGAATAACCGATGTCAGAGTTATTGCCCTTTTTTGAGGTTTTTTGCAAATGTTTAGTTAAAACTTTAAAAATCTTCTCCTCTGTAACTGTGTGGCTAAATGTGACCAAACTTGATATGGTAGTTCCTTAGTGTATCCTGCACAGAACTGTTTTGTGGATTTTTGATTCTTGGAAAAACATGGTCACCATTACTGAAAATAGAACATGGGGAGTCAAACAGCAGTTATTTTGCAGATAACTCAAAAATGGTAAGGATTAGCAAAATTTTGGCATAGAATTAAAATGTTAAGATAGATTGGAGATCTACCAGTAGACAGGTTATATGATTACATCAATTTTAAGATTTTATTTGCACAAAGAAGTTCATAAAAGCTTAGTAGACCAGGTTAGCGATTCAGGCTCCTCTAGTTTAAGATATTTTAGAATATGAAAATTGGTAAATTGACTATAAATGACTAACTTTGTATAATAGAACATAAGAAAACAATTTTAGAGTAATCTTGGAAGATTTACTTTTTAATAGAATTTAATAATATTGCCTTTAGACATACCATTTCAAATTATATATTCAAAAGATAAATTGTTGATATGGAACATGTACTTTAGATTTTTAAGCTGACACTTATTATGTCACAAAGGAATTTACTTACTTGTAGTTTAGAGATATTTGATTTATGGTTATATTTACTTAAGATAATTGATTTCTTGAACTTTTTAATTAATTATGTAATCTTTGATATATATGCTGTGTACAAGTTGCAACTTTGTACACAACTTTGTACAAGTTGCAACATGTACAGATAAATTGTACAAGTTAAGAAAAATATTGAATGCCCTCTACATTATTAGACATGACTTAATTTTTGTAATCATAAATAAGAGTGGAATATTTAAGTAAAAGTGTATCATTAAATTCGCAATCAAGTCTATAATATACATCAAGTTTTAAGAACTTCCATTGCATAATGATGGCAATATTAAAATTCCCAAACTTTGATGTCTTGATTTCAGCAACAACACTTCAAATGCTCTTGTTAACTAAGTACTAAGAGTATACTATTTGTTAAACATTAAGGTGAATATTTATTAAAATTGACATGCAGAATCAGTACAAAAAGTATAAAATCTCATATGTCTTTTTTGGGATCATATATGTGCTTGATGAAAGACAACCATGTCATATTTTGTCTTAACTTGTACAATTTATTTGTACATGTTGCAACATGTACAATATTGCAACTTGTACACAACATATACATGCACATGTAAACTATGATGTGTACTTGGGTGAAAGAGAAGAGATAGTAATGAGTTGTGAATGGAGATTGAACATGTATGTTCAAACATTTGAATTAATCTTTATCGTTCGGCATTTGTGTTGACCTTTAGAGAATAAAAGTAAACGATATTGGACTTTTATTAACAACCCTAGAATAAAACAAGTAGCATATCCTATGAATTCTGAATTTTCCAGAAGTTATGCCCCTTTAAAATACAGTGGCGGTTCCATGATTTTTGAAAAGGGGGGTTCTTGGTAGGAAAAGGGGGGTCCAAAGCTATAATTTGATGATTTTTGCCAAAATTTTGCACGAAAATCACAAAATTTTCTGACGAAAAGGGGGGGGGTCCAGACCCTCTGGATACGCCACTGAAATAAGATATCAGATACAGATGCCTGAAGTTCTTGTAAGCAAAACTCCTCATAGAATTCATTTAAATTATGTACTTGTATGTAGTGGGGAAACCTTATGTAAATGTGCATACAATTCTGAATAAATAAATTTAAGAGTATTTCCAGTGTCTTTTGCGTTGTTCAGAAATTTAGACCATTTTTCAATGAACCAAATAAACATGGAAAGAATTTGATTGGCTTATACAGCTATTTATATACGCCCACTAAAAATACAAATGGTTGATAATTGATGGCAAACTCCGCCCAAATGAATCTAATGTCAAACCAGTTAAACCGGTTTTCAGAATCTCAAAACAACATCAAATACACAACTTTATCATTTGGCAAAATTTCCTCTTAAAGATATAATTAATAATTAAAAAATAGAGAATTATTAGTTGCATTAACGTTGAAAGAATTTTTATTTCGTTAACTTACATGTATAAAAAACAGAAAGATTTTTTATGATTTTTTTTCAAATCCAGTATAACCAGAATGCAACCTCTATAGTTTTGACTTAGCAGTTGCACGGACTCCGCGTGCTTTTTGATTGATAGGTGTAAATATTAATGCTCTAGATTGATTAACTGATTTTAAAATAGTTTTGATTAAAAATGTAACTTTAATATTTGTTTACACGGAATGTACAATAAAATCTATTTATAAGAATTAACTGTAATAAATTTTTGGTTTATAGAACCATAAACTGATTTTTTCAGGTGCACATTTAACATAATCCGCTTCGCAGATTATTCAATGTGCGCCATGAAAAATTAAGTTTATGGTTCAATAAACCAATTTGAAAAATTAATTACAGTTAAAATTCTTAAACATTCAATTTTTGCAGGAGTTATGCCTTGCTGAACTTGGATATCAGAAGGTACCTCACCCTATTCTTGTAAGCACAATTCCTTGACATATTTTGATGAAACTTTGTTGCTACCAATGACACAATATGTGTAAAATTTCATGCAATCCTTCCATTTATGCATCTGCTTTTCATGCTAATTTCTGGTTATGATAATTTGTCATTTCAGATAATGGCAGGTTTTTTAGAGGCAGAAGGACTGAAGTTACAGAGGAAGCGGGTGAGAGAGTCCTTACGTCGGATTGATCCTGTTTCTTCTGAAATACGTAGTAGAAAAACAGCAAAGCGAAGAGTTTATTCTGTGGAGTCACCCAACAGCTTGTGGCACATTGATGGACATATGAAATTGATAAGGTACATGCCTGTAGGTTACAATTGCGCATTAGCAAATCCTGGCCACCGGCAACTTTTTACACCCAACATAAAGCGTAGGAGAAAATACAGAAATGATTTCCATTGGTTGAAATATTTGATGTTTCTAAATAAAGCACCAAGCAAGCTTTTGGGTAATACTAACAATGAAATTCTGAAGTCACCTATGCGCTCATAATAATGTAAAAATGGGCAATTAAAATAACGTTAAAAATGCACCCCCTTTTTCGACTTAAAATTACGCCCATAAACGCCGCACAAACCCCAATTTTTTATTGGCTAAAAATAAACATATGCATGTCAACACAAAGGTTCTGTGCCAAAGATATTAAAATTCGGGTAAGATCTACTTTTTTAAAAATCGAAAACCAGGGTACCCCCTATGGAAAATGCATTGTAATCAATACGCAATAGTTCTTATCCGGTAAAAGCCAAACACTAACCAAGTGCACCATATGTTTTGCAAATTCAGGATTTGTAACTAGATCAAAATAAAACTTTGATGCAAAAGATTAGAAGGAAATAGTCTCACATCATTTCTGAGAAAATTGAAATTGAAAATGCATTAAAATCTATGGGAAACTGTCTGTTTGTACCTGGGTAGGTACAAATGGAACAATTGTGACAAGACAAAAGTTTGGGTGGTGTACAAAAACTTGTACAAAATTTTTATTAGTATATAGAATTTAAAGAATTTTTGCATTGTGAATAATAGAAAACATATTGACATTTCTCAGAAGAAACTTTCCAGATATCATAAAAGGTTCGCATGTAGTTTCAATTTTTAATGCAATTTCCATTATTTGGTAATCCACGAATTAAAATGGTAATAACAGACATAATAAGTCATCCACTTGACATTTTGTGGCATATTTTGGGTTCTAGGAACCCATTCTATAGAATCAAAGACAGAGAAAGGTTTTAAAGCAACAAACAAAAATTCTAGCTATTTCCAGAGCTGAACTATTGTAACCTAGATATTTTCTTGCCAAACAGTGTTAACGTGGTGGCAAAAGTTACCTTCTCTGTTAAAATTCAGTGTCACACCTTTGCACCCATTGTGTCAGTGGCATTAACTTTTTAGCTCACTTGACCTGAAGGGTCATGTGAGCTATTGGTATCACTTGGCGTCTGTCGGTCCGTAAACTTTTTCAAAGGTTAACTCCTTTGGGGTATGGTCTACAAAACTATCTTTTGGATTTTTGATTTGTCGGAAAACATGGCTGCCATGGCTACAAATAGAACATAGGGGTAAATTGCAGTTTTTCGCAAATTACTCAAAAACGGTCACAGATATCAAAATTCTGACATAGATAAAAGTGATCAGCAAGTCACATCTACCTGCCCAGAAATTTTCAACAACCGATGCAGGAGTTATTGCCCTTTTTCTGGATTTTTTTTTCAAAATTTGGCACTTATTAGCCCTATATTTTGAAAACAAAACAATATATTTCAAAAATTGCATATAATTAAGCACATCAAGATCTACATTTCACATAATTAGGTCAAAGCTGTAGGACGTAAGGTCTCAATAACCACTAAGGACAATTCCATTCATTTACAGCCAAAAATTGACAATTTCAAAACTGTGGCTTCAACAAATACGGGTAAGACGGTGTACATGTTATATATCATTGCAAAATAAGGGCTTTTGTAGGAATTCCCCTTGAATTTCACAATTTTTAAGAAAAAAATTTAGAAAAAAAGCAGAAAAAGGACAATTATTTCGTATTTAATAACTCCTAAATCAATCTTGTTGGATCTTCTTGAAAATTTCAAGGCTGGTAGATCTTGAGATGCTGATCACTTTTACACCGCCAGAATTTTGATTTCTGTTACCGTTTTTGATTTTTTTTGCAATCTTCGGTCCAGGTGAGCTAGAAAATTTAAATTACACATGGTTTAGCTCATTAAATAGGACAAAGGGAACCAAAGTTCTATCCATCATACAGAATTCAACAATCCATGGACAATAACAACATTTTGAAACAAAACACCAATGAACACAAAACAGGAATGAATCAAGACCTACAAATATAATTGGGTCAGAGTCCTAGGACCATTCCTTACAGGAATTTTTCCCTTTAGACTGTCAAAATTGACCATTTTCATTGCTTTTCATCCAATTTTTCAAACATTAACTCCTCTGACATTTTAAGTCTCACAATAACCAAACTTGGTGTGGTAGACCATTGGGGTATGGTGTACAAATTATGGTTCAGATTTTTTATTTGTTGAAATACATGGCTTCAATGACTAAAAGTAAAACAAAGGGGTAAATTGCAGTTTTTAGCAAATAGCTCAAAAATTATGGTAGGGAACAAAAGTGATCAGCATACCAAGATCTACCAGCCCTGAAATTTTCAAGAAGATCCAACAACTAATGTAAGAGTTATTACCCTTTTCTTGTTTTTTCCAAATTCGGTACTTTTTTAGCCCCCTTTATTGAAAACTAGACAAGATAAATAAAAAAAACTTTAAATTGCATGAGGTTAAGCATCATATTTTTATCAAAATTTGTTCATCTATGTAGATCAGGTGAGCGATTCAGGCTCCTGGGAGCCTCTTGTATGTTTGAGAACATGATTCTCAATTTAATCCCATTACACTTAAAAGACCTTTACGATTCACTGAAAATCAATGGCATATTTACATCAAATATATTCCAATTTTTAGATGGGGCATTTCAACCCAAGGTGGTATTGATGGGTTTTCCAGGATGATCACTTACCTATGTTGCAGTTCTGACAATAAAGCTTCCACAGTACTTAGACATTTTGTCCCAGCTTGTGTAGAGTATGGTGTTCCAGCCATGGTTCGTTCTGATTGTGGAGGAGAAAATTTACTAGTTGGTTTATTCATGAACTTAGTAAACAAAGAGAGACCCAATAACATCATAGCTGGTAGATCTATTCACAACCAGAGAATTGAACGCTTATGGAGAGATGTCTTTTCACAGGTGATTCAAGAATTTTACAATCTTTTCTATGAAATGGAAGATGAAGGCCTCCTGAACGTGAACAGTGAGGAAGAATTAATTTGTTTACAGTTTGTTTTCATTCCAATTATTCAATCAAGGTTAAGAAGATTTCAGATTGCTTGGAATAAGCATAAATTAAGGACTGAAAATAACAGGTCACCAGAAGAAATCTGGCTCAGTGGAGTTTTGGACAAACTACATTCTTCCTCAACTGCTGTCACCAATATTTTTGGTGCAGATCCATTGCAGACCAAACTTCAGGATTCTCTTCAATATTTTGGATTAAATGTTCATAATTTCCCAGAATATGTAGAGGAGAGTTTATTTTTCAGTCCTGAAAGGACAGAAGAATTGAAGCTAGCAATAGCAACTGTGGAAGATCTTCGAGAAAAATACAATTGTTGTCTAAATTTGATAAAAGATCAGTGAACTGTAATCTTGTTAAAATCACTTATTTCTTACAATTAAGAATTTAAATTGTTAAGCAAGTAAATGTCCATGTGTTCTTAGTTTTTTAGCCGAGTTGCATGGCTATTGTTATGACGATGGCGGGCCGTCATCAACAATTGGTTTCCAGACCATAATTCAATATGTTGTCAACCGATTTTAATTTAATTGGTTAAAACAAGGTTACAGATACCACAAATTAGTCAAATCTTTCACAAAATTTGCACATGAATATGGACATCTCATCAAAAAAAAATAATTGTACACTTAGATTTCTGATTGTTAAAGGAATATCTCATCTTGATTTTTATGGCAATGTAGTCTATAAAGCACAAAAATTCCAAAACAACCTTATGGAAATTAAAAACTGGCTTAAAAACCTTTTGAAAAAAAGGAAACAAATTCAATATTTTAGTAAAATCTTTGCATTTGGTATGTTTTGGTAGAAATATTGATAGCTTGATAGTAACTTTAAAACGTTAAATTTTCACTTCTTATCCACTGTATTATTTTTAAGCATCACAGCGATCAAATTGATTCTTTTCCATCAATCGATAAATGTTTCTAAGCTTGTGGTCAGTAACTTCGAGTGTTCTCAAAAGAGTTCCTCCACGTCTTGTTGTTTTCGTACAGTATTTTGTTTTAGGTTCTCTCTTGATTGAGTTTTACATTATGTTTTATATGTATGCTTTGTGCTTATCAATAGGGGGAAGGTTGGATCCAAAAAACTAGTTTAACCCTGCCACATTTTATATGTGCCTGTCCTAAGCCAGGAAACTTTGCCAAAGCCTTTGTTTGTCCTTGTCATTCTGTGTTAACTGTTCTGTGTCAAGAATTGGGTCTTCAGTTGATGATTTAGGGATTGGTTTTGAAACTTTTGTATTGTATTATAAGTCTTGGGCCAATGCAAGACGGCAGACAGTGACCTCTGGTCATGTTGAAGACTACTTGCTGTTTTTGGTTGTGATTTTTTAAATTGCTGTTTATGTTTGTTGTGTCGTGTACACTTGTTCCACATCTCAATATCGTCTATATTTGGTATATTGTTACAAACCATAAGAGGAGGAACCATATTGATTTTGGGGTAAATCCCTTCAAGGTCAAGGTCACATAGACAAAAAACAGTAGAGAATTTCTTGAATCAGTAGTTTATGGACTTTTTTATGTTGCTTTTTTACACACATAACACTTATCAATTTTTGAAAAATTCATGTATACTTTTTAAGATATACATGTAGGGCTATTTAAGTGCAAAATTTTGAAAAATTCCAGATAAAAGGCAATAACTCCTACATCGGTTGTTGGTTTAGGGCAGGTAGAACTTGAGGTGCTGAACACTTTTACCCTGCAAGAAATTTGATAACTAACCATTTTTGAGTTATTTGCAAAAAAATGCAATTTACCCCTATACTCTATTTTTAGCCATGGCAACCATGTTTTTTGTCGAATCATAAAACTCCACATCAGTTATGTGGAGGATATATACCCTAAAGTACCACAAGACCAATTTTGGTTTGAATCTGTGCAGCTATTTCAGAGGTGAAGAAGTTTAAATAGAAGTTAACGTAGACAGACGACAAGTGCTGGCAATAGCTGAGGGCTGTTCCAGCATATCATATATGGGAGGGGGGAAAACACTTATAAATTGCCTCTATGAGTGAAATTGTGAAAGTTAAATGAAAACATAGAGGTTTTTCAATTTCCTTCTATAGATGGTACCCCTAGCAGAAATGTGCCTTCCCCCATCCCATATATGTTTTGTTGGAACAGCCCTGACATGAAAAGAGCTTGTAATGCTGAACAACTTAACCCATCAGATTTTATCTATCTGTTCAGGGGGCTTGCTCACACTGTTAATGAGGAAAGTTAACAAAATAGATATACACAATCCCGTGGGACAAAGGGGTCTGTATGTTTGTAATAAAGGGGACATACTTGAGGCAGGCATGGTAATAGTAAAGACAAAAATGACCATTTTTTAACAATTTAATTACAGTCCCTAGTTCATGGCTTTAAAATTTTCAAAATATATTTTAAAGTAAATCACACATTATCAATTCAAACAAAAGCAGAAAATACAAATCTAGTTTACCAAAGCAAAATAAAATAATATTGCATGAAACCGAATTTAATGTAAAGTAAACTAAAATAACTTTAAATTTTTCAGTTCAAAAAGGAAACATTTCTTAATTTTAGAAAATGAATAAAATGTCAATTTTAAAATGTCCCTAATGCTGATTATCATAATTTCTGTTGTTACATAGTGAACATTGCCATTGAGACACAATAATTAAGTTACAAGTAATTTTAACAATGTCAGCATTGAAAAGATAAACATGATAAAGGGTAATTAACAGTGTAAGCTTACTGTAAAACAATCAAAACATCTCGGATCTAATTAGGTGAAACTAATGAAAACTGTGAGATGGTGTTCACTAATGATACCCCCACTTTCACCATCATAAGTGTAAAAAATAGGGCATGTAATGGGACATTAAATGATACCCCGCCACGTTATAATATCAAAAGTTTATAAAATTTGATTTCAAAGTGCCCTTTCTCGAAAACTATTTTTCAGATCAAGCTGGAAATTGAACTTGACCTGTATTTTATTGTACTCAATAGCTGTACAAAATATCATTTGAATCCCATGAAGCATTTTCAAGTTATTGGTTGGAAACTCAAAATTTCATGAAATTTGATTTTTCAAAGTGGCCTATCTCAAAAACTATTTATTGGATCATGCTGGAAATCAAACTTGACCTGTATTTTATTGTACTAAACAGCTGTGCAAATTATCATTAAAATCCTTTGACGCGTTTTCAAGTTATTGGTCGGAAACTCAAAATTTCATGAAATTTGATTTTTCAAAGTGGCCTATCTCGAAAACTATTTTTTTGATCATGCTGGAAATCGAACTTGACCTGTATTTTATTGAACTAAACAGCTGTGCAAAATATCATTCAAATCCTTTGACGCATTTTCAAGTTATTGGTCGGAAACCTTCGGGGGACGGACAGACAGACGGACGGACGGACAGACACCGAAAAAAACTGAGGGTATAACATAATACCCTGCCACTTCGTGTGGCGGGGTATAAAAAGTAAGCATTTGTTAAACAGGAAGTAGATGATCTATGGGCATAAAATCCATATTTGATAAACAAGAAGTAGATGACCTCTGAGTATAAAATCAGTACACACCATATGGCACTATAAAAGGGCATATGCAAAATATCTGACCTCTATGTCAAACGGTTGCTTAGTAAACAACAATGAAAATTTTAAATCTAAGTCCACTATGTGTAAAAAGATATAGATTTGATAAACAGGAAATAGAACGATAAATTTGTAAAGGACATACTATAGAACAACCCTATCAAGTTTGGTAACATTTGGCCTAGCAGTTTCAGAGGAGAAGACTTTTGAAAAGTTGAACGACGGACGACAGACGCCAAGTGATGACAAAAGCTCACATGGCCTTTGGCCAGGTGAGCTAAAAAGTAAGGAATCAGCAAACATACTGGTATAAAATCGGTATACACCATATGGTACTATAAGATAAAGCTTTATGCAAAATATCAGACCTCTCAGTCAAGTAGTTGCTTAGAAAACTGAAGAAAAATCTTGGAAGGACGGACAGAAGTAAAACAATATACCCCCCTATTCTTGGAAGGGGGGGTATAAAAATGCTGAACTTCAATTAACAGATTAAATTTCTACTTTTCCAAATTAAAAAATATACATAAATAAATGTAAATAATGATGAGGAAAATATTGTAGTATAATGGTCCATTTTTTTAACAATAAAATATTTTTAAACTTTTATACAAATATAACCTTATGACATATCTGCTTTCATTTTAGAGTTATTTTGAAAAAACAAGAAAGAATTCCATGGTCCCCCGCCATCTGCACACAAGTTGTTGGCTGCCACAGTATTTCGAACTTGTCCAAGATATAAATAGCACATTTAGTATAAATTTTATGAAAGTCTGTTGAAAATTGTAGGCGTGAGCTATTTTTTTTTACAGCACTTACAAGCTGCCAATGGGTGAACTTGGCCTTAATTTTAACAGTCAAAGCCGAATAACTTGTTGACCAGCACTGAAATTTGAACTTGTCCAAGGTATATTGGTATAAACATTGTGTATAAGTTTCATGAAAATCAGTTTAGAATTGTAGGCCTGATAGCGCTAACAAGTTGCCAATATGTGTATTTAGCCTTAATTTTTAACTGTCAAAGGGGCATAACTTCCACAAATAATGTCGACCAGCACTGAATTTCAAACTTGTCCAAGGTATTATTGATATAAACATTATGTATAAGTTTCATGAAAATCTATTATGAATTGTAGGTGTGAGAGCGCTTACAAGAGTATGACGGACTCACGGACGCACAGCATTTCTATGTCCCCGCACCGCGTTGTGGCAGGGGACAAAAAGTTACCAAAAAAATATAAAAACAAGAAATATGTATACTCAGTATACCCCCACTCCCTTTAAAACAAAATTTCAAAAGGCTAGGAGTAGCAGTTGCTTAGAAAACTTATGAATGAAAGAACCTAGTGAGCAAGCTCACAATACCCCACGCCTTCCAAAATATACATGTACAGGCAACACATCCAATACACATGTAAACAATAGTTTAAAAAGTCCCCCTCCTAAAAAAATGCCCCCTATGACACATGGACGGACGGGTCAAAAACATTATACCCTGGCAACTTCGTTGTGTAGGGTATAAAAATTCCAATATTTGACCACATATGTTGAAAATGTACCTAGTCAGTAAACAGGCAGTAGTGATCCTACAACCCTGAAAACTATACTTGCTCTAGAGGACATCATAAAAAAAAACATGGGGGGATGTAAAATTTCAAACGCTAGGAGTAGCAGTTGCTGAGAAAACTGTTATCTACACATCATGACCAACAATCTTACCAAATATGAAAGCAATCAATCAAGTGGTTTCAAAGGAGTTGCAGTCTGACGGAGGGACAGACAGACAGACGAACGGACGTAGGGGTCAAAAACATTATATATAACCTCCACAACTTCCTTGCATGTGGTATAATAACAATGCTCATGTTCAAGAAAATAGCAATATCCCATCTTCAACTAACACGTCCAACAATTCTTTAGACCTTTCCAAATCCATAGCTTTCCTTCAATGCTGTTATCATAATGTTTTTCATTTTATCTGGGTCCAACCCTCGTGGTATTGTGAATGATAAAGCACATGTGGAAGAAAATGGCAATCTCCCATCTTCACAAAATTGGATATCAATTTTTTTACTGAAGCCTGTTGGAGGTATTCTGTCAGCCCCAGTAATAAAAATGAGCAACTCTCCGAAAGTTACATTTACATTTTTTTCTGCAAAAAATAAACATACATGTATGATTAATTTTTTTTATGTTACAGCGTTTTCCATAAATTTTATTCACCTGTGCAAACAATTAAATCAGTGAGCCAAAGCTTACACAACTTTTTTGCATAAAATCCTAAGCATAAGGCAAAGAGGAGCACCACAATACATTTTATAATACTGCTTGTCCATAATAAAATATATAACAAGAGGTACCATAGTGCCTGAATTGCTCACCTGGTACCTAATGGCTAATTTGAGAAAAGTGAAAATTGTGTAAAAATGGCAATTTAAGGGAAATAACTCATTATAGGGTGTCCTAATGATTTGAAATTTTGTACAATGCTAGATCATACTCAACTGAGCACCTTTGGTTCTTACATTGATCATTTATCTCCTTTATTTTTCAAAATATAGCTCAAAAGTTAAAATTGTTCAATGGGCAACAAGTCAAATATAGGTTGAACAATTGGCCTGAAATTTAGCACAGCTAAGCGGTTTTTGTTCTTTAAATATTAATTAATAAGGAAACTTTGTTGCTGACATGCCAAGGCTCATTGTTGCAAAGTTTCAAGCAAATCCATTCAGTTGTTTTAGAGGAGAAAATTGTTCAAAAAGTTTACAACAGACGACCCAGGACGATGGACACATGGTGATGGCATAAGCTCACCTTTGGCCATAGGCCAAGTGAGCTGAAACCTAGAATACTGAGGGCTCTTCCAGAAATGACCAAATAGGGGGGTAGGGCTGCAAGTTCATAAATAATTGGTTGTTGATGGTTTTTTCCAGTTACCCTTATTAAAATTGAAATAAACATTTCTTAAATTTATTTTGTGGGTGGGCGGCATTTCAAAAATGTGCCTCCTTATCCTCTCCTTGTTATTAATTCTGGAACAGCCCTGACAGAATTAAGGGTGTTTTTTTTTTTTACAAAATATCATTTTACAGATTTGCATAAAATTTAAAAATGCAAACCTCAAAAGGTCCTTTTTTCACTGTGCTGACTCGTAGTGGTTTTGTAGTTGTAGCATTTTCAAATCATTTACAGACAGAAAGATGAAAACTTGGGGCTTCTGCATCTCAATGCAGGGCAAAAACATCAGCAAGTTTAGATTGAAAGCAGTTGAAATAAACTTGAATTTAAATTTAGTATATTTGATAAATGCATAAAAAGTTTCAAGTTTTTTATTTAAGGTGTAAAACGTTCGGTAATCAAAGGACAAAGATGGCCTGCTCAACTGATATTTGATGAAATTGTGTATTTTTGCTGAAATTTGTTGATCTTGATATGTGTAACTAATGCACAAAATTTCATAATAAAAAGCTTCGCCGAGCACAGCATGATACGACCGCAACATGTTGAACCATGTACGTTTTAGGCCCTATATGGATAGTCAATTGTTCTGGAGACACGCAGCCCATGGTGGACTGACAAAGGTTTTTGACACATGCAGCTTTCGGTGGACTTTCCACTCATATTTTAAAAGCCTATTGTGGATTGATGAGTTTTGATTACTGGAAGTCTTTGGTGAGGTTTGAACAAGCAAAAAAGTTTCAATTTTGGCCCTTTATTACATAGTAGGTGAGAAAAAAGGTGTCACAAAAATAATTCTCAATTTTGTATCCGCTATTTGACAAGAACAAACATGCAAAATAAATTTTCAAAATCGGACCACAAATAAAAAAGTATCGATTTTGGCCCCTTTTGACCCCAAATTACATAATGCGGAAAAAAGGGGGCGAAAATTCATCAGGTTTAATCTTTTATTGTAAGAAACATTCTTGATAAATTTCATAACAATAGGCCAAGTAGTATTAAAGTTATAGTGGAAACAAATACAATATAAGATTTTTTTTGCCCCTTTGGGCCCCTCATTTTGAAACGAAACAAGAGGCTCCCAGGAGCCTGAATCGCTCACCTGGTCTTAATGTCAACCCTTTGAAGACTTTTGTATAGCTAAATGAGCTGAATGTTTAAGCAATAAAAAGCTTTTCTCTATCTGCAATAGTTTTCATTCCAAAGCAAAAAACACTATTTTTCACCTTTAAAGGGCCAAAACCCCTTAAAGGAGTCATCTGACAACTTCGACCCTAAAAAGACTTTTGTAGAGCAAATTAAGCTGAACATTTAAGCAAGCAACATCTTTTCTCTATCTGCAAAAGTTTTCTTTCTTTAGGCCAAAAACACTTTTTTTTGCCTGTAAGGGGCCGTAACCACTATAAGGGGTCATCTGGCAACTTTGACCCTATGGAAACTTTTGTAGAGCTAAATGAGCTGAACATTTAAGCAAGCAACAACTTTTCTCTATCTGCAATAGTTTTCATTCCATAGACCAAAAACACTATTTTTTTCCCTTTAAGGGGCTGTAACCCCTATAGGGGGTCATCTGACAACTTCGACCATAGGAAGACTTTTGTAGAGCTAAATGAGCTGAACATTTAAGCAAGCAACAGCTTTTCTCTATCTGCAATAGTTTTCATTCTATAGGCCAAAAACTCTATTTTTTGCCTTTAAGGGGCCATAACCCCTATAAGGGGTCATCTGACAACTTTGACCCTATGAAGACTTTTGTAGAGCTAAATGAGCTGAACATTTAAGCAAGCAACAGCTTTTCTCTATCTGCAATAGTTTTCATTCTATAGGCCAAAAACACTATTTTTTGCCTTTAAGGGGCCGTAACCCCTATAAGGGGTCATCTGACAACTTTGACCCTATGAAGACTTTTGTAGAGCTAAATGAGCTGAACATTTAAGCAAGCAACAGCTTTTCTCTATCTGCAATAGTTTTCATTCTATAGGCCAAAAACTCTATTTTTTTGCCTTTAAGGGGCCATAACCCCTATAAGGGGTCATCTGACAACTTTGACCTTATGGAGACTTTTGTAGAGCTAAATGAGCTGAACATTTAAGCAAGCAACAGCTTCTCTCTATCTGCAATAATTTTCATTCCATAGGCCAAAAACATGAAAAAATGCTATTTTTCACCTTTAAGGGGCAGTAACTCCCATAAGGGGTCATCTAACAACTTCGACTCAATGAAGACTTTTGTAGAGCTTTTGATGCTGAAGCAGTAGCGTGGCATCAGATTTCATCTATCTCTTATACTTTTTGATTTACAAGCCAAAAACAGTAGTTTGACCCCCCTGGTCTATTTTTAGCAACGGCGGCCATGTTTTTCGACGAATCAAAAATCCCCACATCAGTTCTGTGAGGGATACCCTAAAGTACCACCAGACCAAATTTGGTTTGAATCTGTGCAGCTGTTTCAGAGGAGAAGAAGTTTGAGGAAAAGTTAACGACGACGACGGACGACGACGACGGACGCCAAGTGATGGCAATAGCTCACATGGCCTTTGGCCAGGTGAGCTAAAAAGGAGGGACCCCAAAAATCAATCCCATTGATCCTTTTATGGTAAGGAATATCATTGTCAAATTTCATAGCAATGGGATAACTAGAACTAAAGTTATGCCAACAAACATAAAAGTAGCATTTTTGGCCCTTTTTTGGCCCCTAATTTTGAAACGAAAAAAGGAGGGGACCCCCAAAATCAATCCCATTCATCCTTTTATGGTAAGGAATATCATTGTCAAATTTCATAGCAATCGGATAACTTGAACTAAAGTTATTGTGGTAACACAAAAGTTAACAGACGCCGCGGACGACGACGACAGCATCATACAATTATACCTCCGCAATTTTTTTGCGGTCGTATAAAAATCTGTCTTTTGGTTCATCAAAAACAGCTATAAGTAAACTGTGGAGAAACAAAGTGACAAAATAGGCAAACACTATATGCCCCTCTGCTTCATGGCCACAAATTAATTATGAAATACTGTATTTTAGGAGATTTATAATTTCTGAATTAAACAGTATTGCAAATAAAAGCTTTAAGTACCTTCAACATCCTGAAGAAATAACTCAAAGGAGTATACTGAATCTTCTTCCATTACCCTATTATTACTTCCACTGGCACTCCATTTGATATCATACAAGCTAAGAAATTTGGTTTTGCTCAGCTCATGAGGTATATAACAGAAAATTTCTTTAAACTGTGAATGGTAGTTCAAAACAAGTCTCCAAAATTTGAAGATGTCATCAAGCCCCTCTGTAAACTGCTTTATCTCTGCAAAAGTTCTAAAAAGTAATGAAAGCTTTTAAGATGTATAATAATATTTTATAAAGAAAATGTAATAATACAGAATGTTACCTATTTTTTGTGAGAGTAGTCCAAGTGGATACAATTTTGAGTGGCCTCCAAGGTATTTAGCAGTCCCCCAACTATTTAAGGCAATTATCAATACTGACTACTATACCCAGAACTTAAGTTAAGTACATTGTAGTCCCCACCCAGCTTAACTCGCCACAGTTGATCTGGCTAGAGATAATGCTGATGCCTTATAAAAAATAAACTGTTAACAGAGACATGTCTTGCTTGTCGCAACTGGACACAGTATAAAATGAAGCTAAAATCCTTCTTAAACTGATCTTAACTGATGCTTAAGCAGCTGCATACCAAATATAAATGTTGAACCATAACTGCTTTATATAAAACACTCATGACATAAGTAAAAAGTTAAAAAGTGTAAAATCTCAAAGTCAGTAGACCGTGACTGCAGGAGCATACAGATAGAATACTTTTGAAATTGATCTGTACTGATGCTAATGCAAGTGCATACCCAATATCAATGATGTACCATATTTGCTTCATGTTAAACAGACGTAAGAAAAAGGTTTACCTCGCAAAATCAGTGAAAAATTTCAAAGTTAGTAGACCGTGACTACAGGAGCATACAGGTGAAATCCTTTTAAAACTGATCTGTTCTGATGCTGATGCAGCTGCATACCAAATATCAATGGTGTAACATAACTAGTTCACACAAAACAGACTTAAGCAAAAACTTTAACCAATTGTGGACGCCGCGCCGTTGCCGCTGCCAGAATCACCATTTGTCGCAGGCGAGACAAAAATTAAGTGGTTCAGGAGAAGTTAAGCTTTAAAGTTTTTACTGACAGACAAAGCAGGTGATTCCTTTTTTACCCCAACAATCCCAATGGGGATATCTTATGTCTTCTAAACAGTCTGCTGGATGACTTGTACAAAATCAGTTGTTTCAACAAAGATGAAATGATCTAAATACCTGTAAAAGATAACCTGTTTCACCAAAGATGAAATGACTTTTTCACAGTCTTCAACTTTTAGACGGAAAGCACCCTGGAAGCCTTGGTCTACCAACCAATCCCCATGACTAGAAAGGAATTGGTCCCGCTTTCTATCCGTGTTTACGTTTTTCAGCTAAAAAATACAAATAAACATTAGTTCACTTCTTATTTTCATGCCATGTAAACCCAATTGATGAAGGAAAAGAGAGTTTTTGAGGCATTTATCAGATATCTTATAAACTTTAAAAGAATTTTTTATAAGATATCTTACATATGTTATGAGATATCTTATAAACTTAATGAGATATCTTTAAAATTTTTTTTTATAAGATATATCATAAAATTTAGTAGATATCTGATATCTGATAACTTTCATGAGATATCTTCTTTACTAAGATATCTCATAAACTTTATAAGATATCTTATATACCTTATAAGATATTGTAAGCCACCGGAGAGTACCCTGTCCCACAGTTCTCCATGATGGTTTACATACAAATTATTTGGTATGGTTTGTCGGTGGTTTTAGTATACACAGTTGTTTTGTAGATTTTCTTTGTGTCCGTTTTTAGTGGTGAGAATATTTGTTGACATTTTGTGTTTTTGGCTTTAATTTTGTAAATATGAAGGCTGCCTATCATCAAAGTACCTCAGTCCAGAGTGTTTCTATATCATGATAGTTTCTTCAATTTCTAAAGGTGTTAAGCAAGGAGAGGCTTTGCTTCCTAGCATCTGTGTCCACTCATTGTTATGATTTATGATTTCCTCTACTTTTGTTCTTTTAAAGTTGTAATGCAAGGTTCTGCTTTACTCCCTAGTAGCTGTGTCCACTCTTAGTTATGTTTTAGGGGTTCCTCCGTTTTGTTGTTTTTATTTTATTCTTTGTAAGGGTGTAATTCAAGGTTCTGCTTTACTCCCTAGTATCTATGTCCACTCTTTGTAATGTTTTAGGTGTTCCTTCGTTTTGTTATGTTTTTATTCAAGTTTGTGAGCTGGTATTAACATTTATTCCTCTTTCAAGAAATCTTATAAAGTTTTAAAGATATCTCATAAGCATTATAAGATATGAGATATCTTATAAACTTTAGAAGCTGTAGGCCAAATTTTAGAACTCTGTGTAAAGTAGTTTCTGAGAAAACAGTGACGAAAATTGAAAATCTATGTACCCTGTATGTAAAACCTAAGTATTCGGCAAACAGGAAGTAGAAAACCTAGGAGCATAAACACCATATGGGACTATAGGCTGAAACTGTGGGCCAAATTTCAGAACTCTGCGTCATGTAGTTTCTGAGGAAACTGTGACGAAAATTTTGTTACGGACTAACGGCACCACCCCCACCCCCATCCGTCATCAATTTAAATGGAACAGCCCTTAGAATAACTTGATCTTGCATATTAAAAAATATACACAAATAATATCCTTAAGATTTTGATGGATACCAAAATTAAAATTCATTTTATAGTTACCAAATGGGTACTCTGCTAAACAAGTAAACTGGCAAAATTTTATTTAAATCCATTTACATGATTTATGTTTTGAAGTTATCATCCAAAAATCACTGAGGACAGACAGAAAGACATTAAACAAAACATGAGTTTAACATACCATTTAGTGTGGCATGACATAAAACAAGTAAATCTGTGAGCTAATGCTCACCAGTGATACCCCGCTCCCCAAATAAGCCATCCATACAAGTTAAAATAATTGGTTAATAAGAAGTAGTTGATCTAGGAACATAAAATCGCTATACACCATATGGGACTGTAGGATAAAGCTGTATACAAAATATCAGACCCCTATCTAATGTGGTCGCTTGGGAAACTGTGACGGAAATTTTGCATTTTTGTCCATTATGTGTAAAAACCTAAGAATTTGGGTAAACAGGAAGTAGACTTCCTAGGACCATAAAATTGGTATACACCATGTGGTACTATAAGATAAAGCTGTATACAAAATATCAGACCTCTATCTCATGTAGTTGCTTGGGAAACTGTGACAGAAATTTTGCATTTATGTCCATTGTGTGTAAAAACCTAAGTATGTGGTAAACAGGAAGTAGACTACCTAGGAGCATAAAATCGGTATACACCATATGGTACTATAAGATAAAGCAGTATACAAAATATCATAACTCTATCTCATGTAGTTGAGTAGAAAACTGTGACGGAATTTGTTACGGACGGACAGACAAACGGACGAACAGACGAGGGTAAAACAGTATACCCCCTCTTGTTCCAAGCGGGGGTATAAATATTTTATAAGGCTGAAAGATTCACTATCAACTTACCTGTTGAAGAATGTTTTTTGTTTCATGATCTGGAATAACATCTAGGTCCACTAAACCTTGATTGACTTCTTTACCAACCATTAGGTCATAAAGACTACCATTTAAAAAATGCATTCCTGGACCTTCTTGGGCAATGCTCATGGCAACAAGTCTACCTGCAAGGCGGTACTCCTCCGCCTCAAGCTTCTCTATATTATGAGCAAAGATTTTGGAATCTTCTTTGCCTTCAAACAAGGAGGACCTACAGAGTTCTTGTAAAGCCAGCCTACAAAATATATACACATTAAAAGTCATGAATTCAATTCACATGATCCATTTTGGTTTGTCATGCTGAACCATCATTCCAAAGAATTAGGAGTAGTGCACAATTTGATTGATAAGTATCTAGCATGATTTCAACATGATGACATCTCATTGTGCATTCATAAAGTTATGTTAATTCCCAGAAAATCTCTAGGAGGACAATTTTAGCAGGTTATCATGCATATTTGCAGTGAGGAAATTATGTGCACATGTGGGAAACAACTTTTTTACACATCCTAATCCAGTATACATGTATGTATAAGCTTGTCAGAGGTTGCCCACACTTTTTTCTATTCCAATACATTCCTAAGAAATGTCTACACCGTACGAATTCTTTATAAGGTCTAAAGGTCACCTTTCATAGCCAAAGTAATACAGACATCTTAATATCATTTTGTATATCTAGTTGTAAGGTATTCTTATTTCAATATTCCCATGAACAATCTGTAAAACTTTAAGATAAAATTTCTCTCAAATTATGGGCCAAAAACAAGCCTAAATGCCCCTACTGCTATCAAATTCGTCTTATGTATGGTTTCTGTTTCTTATGGAAAGGTATGGACAGACAAGACAGAAAGCTCCCCAGGAGTGACCAAACTCCTTGATCTGGTTTTACATTTGTTAATTCAAGTAAACTGCAATTAGGGACTAGAAGCAAAACATAATTTTATCTAAAAAATATAGAAATGGAGCAGTCACAAACGACAGCTAATTCCCTCGCCCGTCATTGATTTTAATTATTTCTATGTAAATTTAGTAGATTTCTGCAAACCATCCATGCTGAAAATATAGGTCAAGGTGATCTAATTTTGGTATGGATTTTGGGTACTACCCACACTTGCAGTTGGTGAAATATGGACCTTAACCAAAACTTTAACCCAAGTCATCTATGTGGAAAGTGTAGGTCAAGGTGACCTAATTTTGGTATGGATGCTGGTTACTATCCATGATGTACCCACTAACCCAATATCATCTCTCTATCACTTGCAGTTGCTGAGATATGGACCTTAACCAAAACTTTAACCCAAGTCATCCATGCAGAAAGTGTAGGTCAAGGTCACATAATTTTGATACTGATTTTGACTCCCATCAAAGATGTACCGACTGACCAAAGATCATCCCTCTATGATGTTTAGTTTCTAAGTTATTGACAAAACAACAAGTGTGGCCACTAAAAGTATGTCTCGCCTGCCGGCACCATCACTAAAATCAACCACCTAAGCTTTCATTTCTTGATATAAACACAAATTGTGTCTGTATAACCAGTATCAAATGCCTAGCTATTATACTTTTCAAGCAATTTATTGTCAACACAAGTATTGCAAAAAGTTTTCTGCCTGAAGAAAGACCTAAGTTCACAGAGTCACTGGAGTGTGAAAATGGGGTCAGGGTCACACAGCATGGTGACAGTTGCATAGACCATAATTTGAACTGTCTGTATACCAAATATCAGATGCCTAGCTATTATACTTTTCCAGCAATTCATCGTCCACAAAAGTCTTACAAAAAAGTTTACAGCCTGAAAAAAGACCAAAGTTTACAGAGTCACTGGAGCGTGAATATGGGGTCAGGGTCACACAGCATGGTGACAGTTGCGTAGACCATAACCTGAACTGTCTGTATACCAAATATCAGATGCCTAGCTATTATACTTTTCAAGCAATTCATTGTCCACAAAAGTCTTACAAAAAAGTTTACGACGCAGCCGCCGCCGCCTTCGGAAAGTAATACCTATGTCTCGCCTTCCGCGACTTTTCGTCGCAGGCGAGACAAAAACCATTACGTACATACGAATGAACGAACCAAAGGCTATATCCCCTCCCCAACTCCATTGGGCTCGAGGATAATTACCTAAAAAATTCACGCCTGGGTCCACCGTGATCGTCTCCCATCTCACCACTGAATTTAACATAAAGTTTACATGTTTTATCAAATGAAGGCCTTTTCAGTGCTCTGAATGCACTTGACAGGACTTGTCTTCTGGAAACAACAACCTCCTGCTTTTTAGTTTCATCTACCATTTGCTGGAAATCAAGAATAATTTTTTCTAAGCCAATATTCTCTGGTTCATTGTTCACCAACTGGAAGTCACTGGAAGAAAAGACAAAATTTATTGTTAAAATGTGTCATTAACATTAAGCTGCCTTTAATATAGAAAGTCTGCAATGTTTAAATTTTATCTTCACTGAGTTATACTGTTCAAAAACTTTGAAATTCAGGTCATCCACTGTTACAAGAGTGGACACTAAAGAATGTCTCACCTGTCAACACCATCAGTATAACTGGTTCAGTGTTAACTTCCTCATGTAGTCATGCATCTATAACACACATGGAAAATACCATCTTATAAAAAACCTTTGGCCTATTTTAAAATATTGAAAATTGTCATTCAACCCGAAAATCAAGGTCCAGGTTAAACGATGGGGATGCATAAGGCACGCCATATTTATATTTATTCCTCTTTAAAGATATCTCATAAAATTATCTTATTAGTTTTATAAGATATCTCGTATACTTTATAAGATATCTTATTAAATATATAAGATATCTAATATAAATGGTAGTTTATAAGATATCTTATAAAACATATGAGATATCTTATAAAACATATAAGATATCTTATAAAACAAATAAGATATCTCATAAAGTTTATATAATATAAAATAATTTATAAGATATCTTATAAAACTTATAAGATATCTTATAAAACTAATAAGATATCTTATAAAGTTTATAAGATATCTCATAAAGTTTATTAGATATCTTATATATTTTATGAGATATCTTATAAGTTTTATAAGATATCTTATAAATTATTTTATATGAGATATCTAATAATCTTTATAAGATATCTTATAATCTTTATAAGATATCTTATAAACTTTATGAGATATCTTATTTGTTTTATAAGATATCTCATATGTTTTATATACTTTATAAGATATCTCATAAAGTTTATATGATATCTTATAAACTGTATAAGATATCTTATAAAAAATAATTTATGAGATATCTCATAAAGTTTATAAGATATCTTATAAAGTTTATAAGATATCTTATAAACTTTATGAGATATCTTATAAAGTATATGAGATATCTTATAAAGTTTATGAGTTATCTATAAAGAGGAATAAATATAAAAACGACTTGCCATAGATGCAAATGTATTTAACTGCTACTGGAAAATGAATTCAACTCACAGTGCAGAATTCCAATGAGTAGTTTCTCAGAAATGTGCGACAGAAATTATTTGGAGGTACCTAGATGGACATCAGTAAAACTTCATGCCCAAAAACCCAATGGTTGAGGCAGAACAAAAATTTGTGTCTTAAATATAACCATGGATTTGAATTATATGCATTTTATTTAGACCATGGGCCAATTGCAGAACCGCGAGCAGTGCCAAATGGCCTTGTTGAAGGCTGCTGACGGTTGTCCATTGTGGTTTTTCTAAATTGCCTTTTAATTGTGGGCTGTGTCGCGTACACTTATTCCACATCTCATTATTTTCTATGGTAATAGTAATGTATTTTCTTGGCAAAATTATGTTTCACTAAATTCTTGAAATTTACATGAAATACATACATCTGATGAGTATCTGGGTCAAGACTGGCTTCAAGTGCTCTTTGTAGTTCTTCGTCTTCACTATCTATAACCTCATATTCATAGCCATCTATGTCACTATTTCTGAAAATAAAAGAGAATAATTTATTGAAAAATTATTGAAAATTCAAAATGTAAAATTTTACTATTTTTTTCCATTTTTTTTTTAAATAAAAAGCTACGCCGAGCGCAGCATGATACGACCGCAACAAGTTGAACCATGTACATTGGAGGCCCAATATGGATAGTCCATTGCTTTGGTCACATGAAGCCCATGGTGGAATTACAAAGCTTTTTGACACATGCATCCTGTGGTGGACTTAGAAATGCATTTTTGACAAATATATTTACATCAACATCTTATACAAAAAGCCTTATTTCTAAACATGTATTAATTCACAATTTTGGCCCTTTGACCCCTAATTTCTCAAAAATGGTATCAGATATTGCTAATCAGATAAAAAAAAAATCAAAAAATCTGTCAAAGTCAAAAATGGCCGGATTTTGTTAAACAGGAAGTAGGTGAGCGACATACCTGAAATCGTATCACACGTTATGGGACCCCACCCTGATGCTGTATACCAAGTATCAAGTGGCTGTGACAACTTCGACCAAACAGAGACTTTTGTAGAACTGTTGATGCTGAAGCAGTAGGGTGGCATCATATTTCATCTATCTCTTATACTTTTAGATTTACAAGCCAAAAACAGTAGTCAAATCCCCCCCCCCCTTGTCTATTTTTAGTAAACGGTGGCCATGTTTTTTGACTGTTCAAAAATCGAAACACAAGTTTGGTGCAGGACACCCTAAGGATCATTCATACAAAGTTTCATTAAATTCTGCTCAGTAATTTCAGAGAAGAAGATTTTTGAAAAATTGTTAATGGACGACAGACGACGAAACGACGGACGCCAAGTGATGGTAATAAAGGAAAAAAAGGGTTCTCCTTTAACTGATTTAGTAAATGTAGTCATTTAAGGATGTTTGCTAGTATGGATAATTGTTTCTTCAGTTTGTTCCCCAGGGGAATATATGACATTTGCCGCATAACACATAATAAGTTTTCTTAACATTCCGCGGGTAAAAAAAATCCACAATGTGGAACAAATATAGACATTGATATAGTTCCTCTGGGGAACATTACAAGAAAACTCAAGTTAAACATAAAGTTCCTCTGGGGAACAGAGCCTAAAAGAATTAAACATTGATCAAGTTCCTCTGGGGACCACAACAAGAACTGTCCGTTTAAACATTGATAAAGTTCCTCTGGGGAACACTACAAGAAATGTCTATTTAAACATTGATAAAGTTCCTCTGGGGAACATTACAGGAAAACTCAAGTTAAACATAAAGTTCCTCTGGGGAACAGAGCCTACAAGAAATGTTATTTTAAACATTGATCAGTCAAGTTCCTCTGGGGAATATTACAAGAAAACTCAAGTTAAACATAAAAGTTCCTATGGGGAACATTTAACATTAAAGTTCCTCTTGGGAACATTAAACATAAAAGTTCCTCTGGGGAACACTACAAGAAATGTCCATTTAAACATTGATAAAGTTCCTCTGGGGAACACAACAAGAAATGTCCGTTTAAACATTGATAAAGTTCCTCTGGGGAACACAACAAGAAATGTCCGTTTAAACATTGATAAAGTTCCTCTGGGGAACACTACAAGAAATGTCTATTTAAACATTGATAAAGTTCCTCTGGGGAACACTACAAGAAGTGTCTATTTAAACATTGATAAAGTTCCTCTGGGGAACATTACAAGAAAACTCAAGTTAAACATAAAGTTCCTCTGGGGAACAGAGCCTACAAGAAATGTTAATCAGGCGTAGCAAAATTGATTGTCTGGAACTTTGTTGTCATTTGTATTTTGAACACACATGAAGGTTAGCTCTGCTGGTGGAGTTTAAATTCCCCGAGGTTAGCCCGCTCCGGCACCAACACTTTTGAGTTGGAGAATACATCAAAGCTTTAAATTATCCGTCTAAATTTCAAAATTGTCTAAACCCTAAGGTTCTTCCTATCCCAGACATAGGTTGAATATCTTACTAATAATTTGGTTCCCCAGTTTGGTATTTTTGGTCATACTGTTCTATGCTCTTCATATTCATACAGTGTTTGGCATTTTCAATATTTTTGGTAGAGCGCCTCTGATGAGTCTTGAATAGACGAAACGCGCGTCAGGCGTAGCAAAATTGATTGTCTGGAACTTTGTTGTCATTTGTATATTAAACATTGACCAAGTTCCTCTGGGGAATATTACAAGAACTGTACATTTAAACATTGATAAAGTTCCTCTGGGGAACACTACAAGAAATGGAACTACTTTTCTCAATGTGCCTTTTAAAATATCAATGGGCTGTTCCCCCAAGGAACAAACTGAAGAAATAATTATCCAAGAGCTGTTTGCTACTATTATCAAAAAATAAATAAGTTCTGAAATATTTATGTTGAATGAAAAGATTATTGAGGTGGTCATAACCAAGATTGTTAAGGCTGCTGCCTTCACAGGTTAACCCATACCTGAGTCTTGCTTTTGCTTCACACAGGTGGGACAAAACCAGAGGATTCCGAAAATCCTACAGAAATCTCAAAAGTAAGTAGGGAGTTTTGATGTAGTCTAGACAACAGCCATATGTTGTAATATCTCTGGAATTTTGTTTAAAAACTTCAACATTGCAAAATAACAATATAAACATATCATTGTAACTTAAATAAAAGTTAATTGCATGCAAAAAACAACAAACATTAAAATTGGGCAATGAAAGCAATACCTTGACAAAACCATTTGGTTGCTCATAGGATCCTGAGCTGACTGTACATCCTGTGAACATATCATTATATTATATCCTTACTAATAAGAAATAACACCAAAGCATCTAGTTCAATTCAATCATTTCATTCCAGGATGACCCTACCCAAAACAGGAAGTTTGGGGTCTGATAAAAGTTTAAAATACAGTAAAAAAATGGGTCAAAGACAGAAATGGCCGGATTTCGTTTAAAAGAAAGTATATGAGCCACAGAACTGAAATCAGATTCCACCTTATGGGAGCCCATGCTGATGCTTCATACCAAATATCAAGAAGCTGAGATAAGTAGTTGCTGAGAAAACTGTCACAAAAATTTTCTATTATTGGACATTTATGTCAAAAATTAACTAAGTCGGTAAACAGAAAGTAGGTGAGCGACAGACCTGAAATCAAATCCCACCTTATGGGAGCCCATGCTGATGCTTCATACCAAATATCAAGAGGCTGTGATTAGTAGTTGCTGAGAAAACTGTTACAAAAACTTTCTATAATTGGACATTAATGTAAAAAATTAACGAAGTCGGTAAACAGGAAGTAGGTGAGGGACAGACCTGAAATCGAATCCCACCTTATGGGAGCCCATACTGATGCTGCATACCAAATATCAAGAGGCTGTGATTAGTAGTTGCTGAGAAAACTGTTACAAAAGTATTTTCCCCGCCCGCCGTCCGCCCGCCCGACATTCACCATTTTATAACCCGGATTTTCACTAGTGAAATCCGGCCAATAAGCTTCCTAAAAATCATTTTGCTATATTTCCAATTATAGCCATGTTTAGCTGAAAAAAATCTGATGAACATGAGTATATCTTGAAGAATGCCCCCCCTGCTAAAACACAAATCCTTTTTTGAAATCACAGAACAATGTTGATGTGAGGGATAAAATGTGGTAAAGATTTAACAATGACTACACAATGATATATATTTGATATTGTAACATGAACATTGCTTACCATGGTCTGTCTTCCAGGTGGTTGTCTCTGTGAATTAAATAAGAACATAGATGTAAAAAGGTAAACTTTGTTAATGCTGATCAGAAGTTCTTTAAAGTAAACAAATACCTTTCTATGATATATAAAAAAAGGTAATATATATGCATGCTATTTTTTTTTAAATCAAAATAATTAACATTCTATGTTAATTGGTTCTGATTTATATCTGGAAATGAAAGATAAGAATATAAATTCCTGATTCTTTCATACATCCACATCATACATTAGACATGAAGACGTATGCCTGGAGAGGGCATACATGTTGAATGGCGTTTAAATGAAATAGTATACAATTACTGTCTTTTGATAAATACGTGGAGTTATTGACTTTTGAAAAATGTGTTATTCACCGAGCCCAACGGGCGAGGTGAATGACAACTTTTTCAAAAGTCAATAACACCACATATTTGCCGAAGCACAAGAGAGTAATTGTTTTATTCAATAACCCAGTCTACGATTCTAAAAACAATGCCAATTGTAATGTCACTATTTGCCAGGGTTCACCACAGGCTGTTTAAGCGTGGGGGTCCGCCACGCTTGATTTACCTGCGCCACGTTAAAAGAATTCATAATTCTAAATTCTAAAAGTCTTTCTGAGTAGCAAAATCTTGAGGATCTGTGAAAAGCCATTCAAATTTCAAGCCATTGACATATTTATAGCCCCTTGAATATAATTAACAAAACGGTTGTCTTGTGTCAACTAATTAACAAGATCAATCTGATCAGCAATGATAAAAAAGGCCACTGACATGGTAAAAATAGGGAGGTGTTTTGAACAAGTAATACTGTGAGCGAGCTCACAAAAGGATACCCCCCGCTTCATATTGGACTCAAATCTCAAGTCCAATTATCTCCCCTGAATGATGTCAGAGTGCAAAATTCTTCATGCACATCTACATATGATGTACTTCCTTCATGTAAAGTTTCATCAAAATCCATCAAGCGGTTTAGGAGGAGTTGCGCTTACGGGGTCTCCCATTGAATAATGTATTTAAAAAGTCTAAGTCCAATTATCTCCCCTGAATGTTGTCAGAGTGCAATGAAAATTATTCATGCACATATACATATGATGTACTTCATTCATGTAAAGTTTCATCAAAATCCATCAAGCGGTTTAGAAGGAGTTGCGCTTACAGGGTCTTCCTTTGAATAATGTATTTAAAAAGTCTAAGTCCAATTATCTCCCCTGAATGATGTCAGAGTGCAATGAAAATTCTTCATGCACATCTACATATGATGTACTTCCTCCATGTTAAGTTTCAGCAAAATCCTTCAAGCGGTTTAGGAGGAGAAGCACTTACAAGTTATGTGGACAGACGGACGGACGGACAGACAGACAGACGGACAGACGGACAGACAGACAGACAGACAGGGTGTTTCCTATATACCCCCCAAACTTTGTTTGCGGGGGGTATAATAATTATTATGTAAAATTCTAACAGCCAATCAAAACTGGACATTAGATAAAACACGAGTATGTTTGACAGTTGAACTTACAGCTCGAAGTCTTATTATTTCATTTGTTATTATTTAAAGACAATAAATGGTGATATTTACCTTCACACAGAAATAGTTTAATCCACAAAACATAATTTATCACATAAAATCTCAATTTATGTGGAAAGTATGTCTGCAAAGCTCATGAATGATCAGAGAATGCTTGTTTACATTTAGCAATGACCATGTGACTTTTTGGCGGGAAAATTTAATCAATACGGATGTAATGGGAAAAGAAGGTTAACTCTAAGATGCCCAAACAAAATTAAAACAATATCACATGAAAATTGAAATTAAGCTTTTAACTTGTGCAGAAACTTTCCTTACTTATGAAAGATATAATTAAGTTTATTTTGTTTAACAACAAGTGAAATATAAAGCTAGAAGCATTGATTGCAATGAAAATTATAGTGTCAAAAGAATTGTAAGGTCTGTAAACAGTCATGCTGGTCTTTGGCAAAAAATAACAGTGTAAGTTGTCATTTTCCTAGCAAATCATTACACACAAAACAGATATAAATGCAAACAGAAAAACTGAATATAACTGGTGAATATTAAGCATTATATAGTCCAACATCTGTAACTTGAACAAAAGTAATCCAAATGCTATTTCATGTTATCATTTCTCTATGAATCCTAAATTTCTTAAAGTATATATTTAAATGTTCTTTACTTTTACCCTTTGCCTTTGGATATAAGACAAAAACTAAAATAAACATGTGTTGATTTTTCGTTTTACACGAAAAAAAAGTCTGACAAATGTTCCCCCACCCTTAATTTTTCAGCTGTGGTGATCCCTGTTATTTCCCGTGGTGAATATCCATATCGTTCCAGTGAATATCCTTTTTTATTCAAATTTTCCGCTCACATTATTTTTATACAAAATCTTTTTTATATGATTGAATAATACTTTTCATTATACACCTTCATTTTGGTCATATAGTTATTTATTTTAGGAATTACCAGTACTTTTTTTAATAATCTATTAGTTGTTCTGAATATTTTATCTTAATCCCATTGAGGTTGAACTTATTGCAGTTTAAATAAACTTTGCCAATTAAGATAAACCAAATTGTGACTATGTCTACATCTACATTTGTTTGCCTCACTTTCCCCACATTCATCACAGGGTAGAAAAAATGAGACAGCATGCATAAACTTACGTGACAAGTTGAAGCATAATTTGAGATATTTTCTCTACACCTTAAAGCTGCTCTTCTATTTCTTCTATTTGACCTTATGCTGAGAGTTATGTCCTAAATATAAATAATATTATCACCTTTAATCAATTATATTTCCATTAATAACCCAAGTTAACTAAACAAAATTTTAAGTAACCCTTCTTTTACCCCCCCCCCCCCCCCCCAAAAAAAAATCTAAATTGGATGATGACATGCATCATTTACATAGTTCACCAAGTAGAACATAAATATGATTGGAAGCTATCATACTTGTAACATGAACAAATAAATATCTGGACTTGTGTCAATGTTTCCTATTTAAGTATTTTTCTGAGAGCAAGAGGCTTAATCCATCATGCAAAATTGTACAGAAATTTAAAAGATAGATATGAAGAACATGTATGTCCTGCAATACCTGTAGTGAGGATGTGTCTGAGGTGGCTCTGTGTACAGGAGGGTTCTACAATAAAAGTTAAGTTTCTCTATTATTCACTCTACTGGTTGCAAAAAATTGAGCAGCTGTTCATTGTTCCCTGTCAGGGATTTTAGTTTTACTTTCAAAGGTGCACAACTTTTCACAAAAACTAAATGTCAAGACTTGTTTATTTTCAGATTATCATAATGGTGGTTCAGCCATCTAGGGCAACAGCAAATGTCTTATATTCCTATAATCTGTAATTTTATGCAAGAGGCTTAAGTTTACAAACACACACAAAAAATTCTTAAAACCATACATTTTTTTTTAAATGAACATATTAATTATGAACTCATTTAAATACACAAACTTTTTTTGCTACCGATGGTTAAAAGGTCATGTATGCATTTATTTCAAAAGATGCAGATGTTGATGCCAGATAGCAAGCTGAAGTGTTTCAAAGGATAAAGTGTTTGTTTAAATAGATGATTAAAAGATGTGGAATAAGTGTACGTGACACAATTATCATAAACAAGCAGAAGTTTTAAATCCTCAACTTAAGATAGATAGCAGCCTTCAATGTAGCCCTAGGGCGCTGTTTGCTATCCTGCTGTTGGCCCTAGGAACCAAACAAAACACACATGACTCAGACCGATCCACGCATCAACAAAAAAAGACCCCCTCTAGACAATAAGTGATCACATAAAAAACACAAAGATAAACAAAGCAAATGGGATTCCTGGCTTAGGACAGGCACATTATGAATACAATAACATGAACACCATCCTTCATGAGTAACATTCCCAAACAATTATGTGCTGTGGTTTTAGTCATTCAAATGTAAATATCTTTATCAAAGAAGACAATAACACTTTTTGATTTTCTTTAAAACCACAAATCATTCCTTTATTTTCAAAATGTGTTCACCTATTGATAAGATATAATTTGTAGAGCTCTAAAATATCATTCAACTTACGTGTACATTAACATGTACTGTTCTGTTAGCAGACAATCCTGGGCCTGTGTCCCTATTGTCACTGGCATTGTCCCTCTGTTCCTGAAAAATAACGAAATAGCTGCACATTATGGCAAAATTTCAAAAGTTATAAATGTAAGAAAAAAAATGGTAAGCCTTCCATGATAGTGGTGTGTTACCTGCACTATGTAAAGCAATTTGCAGAATATAGATTTATTTTGTAGAGCTCTAAAACAGTGATTTTTAGCATCCACTACTTTTGTTATCAGCGAAAGGGTTTTGCAAATAAGAAAAAGTTTTTCCAACCATTTTCCCCACTTGGTCCTTCTTGTTTGTTTTCATTATTATTCAAGGAAAAAACTCATTTCAAAACATTTTGATGTCTGCTTCATCAACTATAAATAAACTGTTAACACAGAGACATGTCTCGCCTGTCGCAACTGGACACAGTATAAAATGAAGTAAAAATCCTCCTTAAACCGATCTTAACTGATGGTTAAGCAGCTGCATACCAAATATAAGTGGTGAACCATAACTGCTTTATATATAACACTCATGACATAAGTAAAAAGTATAAAAAGTGTAAAATCTCAAAGTTAGTAGACTGTGACTGCAGGATCATACAGATAAAATACTTTTGAAATTGATCTGTACTGATGCTAATGCAAGTGGATATCCAATATCAATGATGTACCATAACTGCTTCATGTTAAACAGACATAAGCAAAAAGGTTAACCTCGGCCAAATCGGTGTAAAATTTCAAAGTCAGTAGAACGTGACTGCAGGAGCATACAGGTGAAATCCTTTTAAAACTGATCTGTACTGATGCTGATGCAACTGCATACCCAATATCAATGGTGAACCATTACTGCTTCATGTTAAACAGACTTAAGAAAAAAGGTTAACCTCGGCCAAATCGGTGTAAAATTTCAAAGTCAGTAGACCGTGACTGCAGGAGCATACAGGTGAAATCCTTTTAAAACTGATCTGTACTGATGCTGATGCAACTGCATACCAAATATCAATGGTGAACCATAACTAGTTCACACAAAACAGACTTAAGCAAAAACTTAAACCAATTGTGGACGCTGCCGCTGTTGCCGCTGCCGGAATCACCATACCGAAGTCTCGCCATGTCGCAGGCGCGACAAAAATGTATCAAAGATAAAAATGGCTGATTTTGTTAAATAGGAAATAGGTGAGAAACAGACCTGAAATCAAAACCTACATTCTGGGACCTTACCAGAATGCTGTGGTTTTAGTCATTCAAATGTAAATATCTTTATCAAAGAAGACAATACAGTAGTCCCCCTGTTAAAGGCCACCCCCCATATAAGGCCACTCCCCTTATGTGGCCACAATTCTTTGGCAACAACCACTTTTAATTCAAAAGTACCCCCCATATAAGGCCACTCCCCTTATGTGGCCACAATTCTTTGGCAACAACCACTTTTAATTCAAAAGTACCCCCCATATAAGGCCACTCCCCTTATGTGGCCACAATTCTTTGGCAACAACCACTTAAAACTCAAGTAATTCAACCCCCCATATACGGCCACCTCCCTGCTGTGGCCAGAGGCTGCCAAAATTGCCAGATTCCTTTTATTTATGGCCAAAAAGTTAAAAATCTAAACTATTTTTAATATTTTAATCAAGAATGTATTTCATATTAAAAGCTTTTTAGTGTGTTTATCTATTTGTCTGATTTATCTATTGCTATATTTTAGCCTGTTTTTATATATTCATCTTATTTTGGAAAAAAAATTAACAATTGATATAAACATGATAAATGAAAATAAAAAAAATATCTACAAATCAAAGGAACATGGCTTCCAAGACATATAAATGAAGTGTTTTTATTTCAATAAGTGATCAGACAATATGTCTGCAGGCTTTATATAATTATGGTTGAAAAACTGTCAATAACTAATTAAACCTAGTAAGATATTAAGAAAAAATATAATGAACCCAAGCTCAGAACAATTATACTACAAAAACACATCTTGAATTGGAAATCTTGTATCAAAATATTTTTAATCACAGAAAAACCCCAAACTGTTCATCTTGAAAATGGCAGAAATGGAGTAAATATGTGGGGAAAATATTGTACATATATATAATAAATAGCTATGAAGTTATGTCCAATCTTTTCTGAGTGTAACTTCTAGATATTGACCAACAAATTCAATCCCCCCCCCACAAAAGGCCACCTCCATTATAAGGCCACTTTTCTTTGGCAACAATGGTGACCTTTTAAAGGGGGGACTACTGTAGTACTTTTTGATTTTCTTTAAAACCACAAATCATTCCTTTATTTTCAAAATGTGTTCACCTATTGATAAGATATAATTTGTAGAGCTCTACAATATCATTCAACTTACGTGTACATTAACATGTACTGTTCTGTTAGCAGACAATCCTGGGCCTGTGTCCCTATTGTCACTGGCATTGTCCCTCTGTTCCTGAAAAATAACGAAATAGCTGCACATTATGGCAAAATTTCAAAAGTTATAAATGTAAGAAAAAAAATGATAAGCCTTCCATGATAGTGGTGTGTGATTTTTAGCATCCACTACTTTTGTTATCAGCGAAAGGGTTTTGCAAATAAGAAAAAGTTTTTCCAACCATTTTCCCCACTTGGTCCTTCTTGTTTGTTTTCATTATTATTCAAGGAAAAAACTCATTTCAAAACATTTTGATGTCTGCTTCATCAACTATAAATAAACTGTTAACACAGAGACATGTCTCGCCTGTCGCAACTGGACACAGTATAAAATGAAGTAAAAATCCTCCTTAAACCGTTCTTAACTGATGGTTAAGCAGCTGCATACCAAATATAAGTGGTGAACCATAACTGCTTTATATATAACACTCATGACATAAGTAAAAAGTATAAAAAGTGTAAAATCTCAAAGTTAGTAGACTGTGACTGCAGGATCATACAGATAAAATACTTTTGAAATTGATCTGTACTGATGCTAATGCAAGTGGATATCCGATATCAATGATGTACCATAACTGCTTCATGTTAAACAGACATAAGAAAAAAGGTTAACCTCGGCCAAATCGGTGTACAATTTCAAAGTCAGTAGACCGTGACTACAGGAGCATACAGGTGAAATCCTTTTAAAACTGATCTGTACTAATGCTAATGCAAGTGCATATCCAATATCAATGGTGAACCATAACTGCTTCATGTTAAACAGACTTAAGAAAAAAGGTTAACCTCGGCCAAATCAGTGTACAATTTCAAAGTCAGTAGACTGTGACTGCAGGAGCATACAGGTGAAATCCTTTTAAAACTGATCTGTACTAATGCTAATGCAAGTGCAGACCCAATATCAATGGTGAACCATAACTGCTTCATGTTAAACAGACTTAAGAAAAAAGGTTAACCTTGGCCAAATCAGTGTAAAATTTCAAAGTCAGTAGACCGTGACTGCAGGAGCATACAGGTGAAATCCTTTTAAAACTGATCTGTACTGATGCTGATGCAACTGCATACCAAATATCAATGGTGAACCATAACTGCTTCATGTTAAACAGACTTAAGAAAAAAGGTTAACCTCTGCCAAATCAGTGTAAAATTTCAAAGTCAGTAGACCGTGACTGCAGGAGCATACAGGTGAAATCCTTTTAAAACTGATCTGTACTGATGCTGATGCAACTGCATACCAAATATCAATGGTGTAACATAACTAGTTCACACGAAACAGACTTAAGCAAAAACTTAAACCAATTGTGGACGCCGCCAATGTTGCCGCTGCCGGAATCACCATACCTAAGTCTCGCCTTTTGCGACATTCGTCGCAGGCGCGACAAAAATGTGTCAAAGATAAAAATGGCTGATTTTGTTAAATAGGAAATAGGTGAGAAACAGACCTGAAATCAAAACCTACATTCTGGGACCTTACCAGAATGCTGTGGTTTTAGTCATTCAAATGTAAATATCTTTATCAAAGAAGACAATAACACTTTTTGATTTTCTTTAAAACCACAAATCATTCCTTTATTTTCAAAATGTGTTCACCTATTGATAAGATATAATTTGTAGAGCTCTAAAATATCATTCAACTTACGTGTACATTAACATGTACTGTTCTGTTAGCAGACAATCCTGGGCCTGTGTCCCTATTGTCACTGGCATTGTCCCTCTGTTCCTGAAAAATAACGAAATAGCTGCACATTATGGCAAAATTTCAAAAGTTATAAATGTAAGAAAAAAAATGGTAAGCCTTCCATGATAGTGGTGTGTTACCTGCACTATGTAAAGCAATTTGCAGAATATAGATTTATTTTGTAGAGCTCTAAAACAGTGATTTTTAGCATCCACTACTTTTGTTATCAGCGAAAGGGTTTTGCAAATAACAAAAAGTTTTTCCAACCATTTTTCCCCACTTGGTCCTTCTTGTTTGTTTTCATTTTTATTCAAGAAAAAACTCATTTCAAAACATTTTGATGTCTGCTTCATCAACTATAAATAAAAAGCTTCGCAGAGCGCAGCATGATACGACCACAACATGTTGAACCCTGTACGTTTTAGGCCCAATATGGATAGTCAATTGTTCTGGACATATGCAGTCCATGGTGGACTGACAAAGGTTTTTGACACATGCAGCGTTTGGTGGACTTTCCACTCACATATTAAAAGCCTATTGTGGATTGATGAGTTTTGATTACTGGAATTTTTTGGTAAGGTTTGAACGAGTAAAAAAGTTTCAATTTTGGCCCCTTATTACATAGTGGGTGAGAAAAAAGGGGTCACAAAAATAATTCTCAATTTTGTATCCGCTATTTGACAAGAACAAACATGCAAAATAAATTTTCAAAATTGGACCACAAATAAAAAAGTTTAGATTTTGGCCCCTTTTGACCCCAAATTACATAACGGGGAAAAGGGGGGGGGGGCGCAAAAATTCATCAGGCCAACTAGGATTAAAGTTTTAGTGGAAACAAATTCAATATTTGATTTTTTTTTCCCTTTGGGCTCTCATTTCGAAACAAAAAAAGGGGGGACCCCAAAAATCAATCCCATTAATTCTTTGAAACAGACCTGAAATCAAAACCTACATTCTGGGACCTTACCAGAATGCTGTGTAACTAAATATCAAGGGGCTATGATATTTAGTTCATGAGAAAACTTACAAAAATATTTTCCCCACCTGCCAACTGCCAAACATTCACCATTTCATAACCCAGACTTTCAATATGAAATCCAGTCAAAAATGTAGAATATCATCCTTTTCAACACTTGTAACCCAAACATTACTGACCAGCAAACGAACCATGTAAACTCATTCTTACAGTTACATGTAAAATGCTGTTTAACACAATTATACATTTCACAAAAACAAAGAAATAATATTTAACTACAGCTGACATGAACACTAAAAATATGCCTTTAAAAATGTAGTGTTTCAGGCATCTGCCAAAGTGACTAAAGCCCCTTATTTCCTTGAAAAAAACCTGCTCAAATATCATTCAACTTACCTGTACATTTACTGTTCTGTTATTAGACAATCCTGGGTCTGGCAATTCTTCTGAGTCCCCGTTGTCACTGGCATTGTCTCTCTGTTCCTACAAAAAAACAAAAATACATGTAGCTCATAGGGCAAATTGAGTTTCACAAGTTAATAATTACATTCTAATTTATAACGACAATTTTGATTGGTTAAAAATTTAGTTTTATTTCGGTATTAAACTCACCAGCACACACTACCTTGACAACAACTTGTGCGGAGTAATTTAAAAAATATAAGTCATGCATTTCGTGCAATTTTCTGTGCAAACAATTAATATATTTGATCGGAATGTAATTATATACATTGAATGTCATATTTTTGAGTTTTATTGGTGTGTAAAAGCGTGGATCTTTGCGCACATTTTCAACATGAAGCACTACCGCACTTCATTAAAAATATGCTTAGGTCTACGCTTTTACACACCAATAAAACTCAAAAATATGACATTCAATGTATAATTATTGTAAGAAAATTGTTAAATGTAGAAGATGTGTGTCACCCCAACTTTGTAAAGCATTTTGTTCATGTGCATGCATATATACCAACAGAAAAACAATACTAATCCATAACCACAAGTGTAATCTTCCATGGAAACCATGAGTTACGACTATAAGTTCCCTTAACACTTTAAAGGACTTTATTGATGCGGCTACCTGCAAAATATCATATCTCAACTACATGTAGTTTCCCCAAAAACAGCAAAAGAAATTTTGTATAAATGTCTTTTACCTCCTAAATCCAGTTTTCAGTTAACAGGTAACTAAAAGACAGTGAAAGCAAAGTGTTGTTGGACACCCGGACATATCTGGTAATTTTAATCTTGGTCTGTTGAAATTCTACATATTTCCAGTTCAAATGTCCATAATTGTTTCCAGATAAATATAACGAAATTCCGTCTCCAGATGGTAAATCAGGAATGACTTTTGAAAAATTTCTTACCAGACCAAATGTCCTGTAAAAATTTTGATGCCTCACATTCACTGCAAAGATATATTAGGAAAACAGACATATAGAAAGGTTTTTCTTTAATTTTACAAAATTGTAAATTTAAGATCCAGATATCTGAAATAAAAACCTGTTAGTCTGCATCTAATGGAGCTGTTATAAAAATTTCTCTTACCAATGGTAATGGTATTTCTCTTTTTGGGACTATCCACAGTTTTCCCTTTTTCAAAATTCTTTTTAATTCCATTAATGAAGCGGTTTTTATCTCCTCCAATCTTTTGCCTTCATTGACTCTAGCCAAAATAAAGCCAATTCTTGCTAATGGAACCTCTGAAAATACATCATAATTGTAAGTATAGTTGAGGACACTGAAAACCCAATCAAAGACTTACAAAATTAAGTGAATTGGGGAAAGAAGTTGCTCAAACATTTCCCTACTTTGCTGGTGAGGTAATGTGTGGCTAGCCCTGCAAACATTTTTTTTTTCCAAATTCAGAGTTGTAATATATGGCAAGCCTTTTAACATTTATTCCCCTTTTAAGATATCTCGCAAAGTTTTAAAGATATCTCATAAGCATTATAAGATATCTTATTAAAGAAATGAGATATCTTATAAACTTTATAGATATCTCATAAAATAATTTTTATAAGATATCTATCTTATAAAGTTTATGAGATATCTTATATATTTTATAAGATATCTCTTTTTTTTATAAGATATCATATAAACTTTATAAGATATCTAATGAAACATATAAGATATCTCATAAAGTTTATAAGATATCTCATATAATAATTTTTATAAAGTTTATGAGATATCTTATATATTTCATAAGATATCTCTTTTTTTTATATAAGATATCATAAAAATATTATAAAATATCATAACAATATATAAGATATCTTATAAAGTTTATAAGATATCTCATAAAACATATAAGATATCTCATATAATAATTTTCATAAGATATCTCGTAAAACATATAAGATAAATCTCAAATCTTTTATCAGATATCTTATAAAGTTTATGAGATATCTTATAAACATTATTAAATAAGATATCTCACAAGTCTTATAAGATATCTTATATATTTTATATGATATCTTATAAACTGTTAATTATTTAAGATATCTACTAAAATATATAAGATATCTTATATGAAATATGAGATATATTATAAATGGAATAAATATATAAATATAAAAACGGCATTATGTAATTGTGATAATTCTAGTTGTATTTGAAATAATACTGGTAAGCCTAAATTTTAATATTATTTGTTTGCCCTTTTCTGACTGTGATTTTTGAGAGAGGGTAGGTAGGTAAACTATTTTATCTTATTTTCCTTAAAGAGGTCATTGTACAACTTTGGGTCAAAAACAAAACAATTTGTAGAACTTTTAATGCTGAAGAAGGGAGGTTGTTCTCATACTTTTTGAGATATAAGCCAACAACAGATGTCTGGCCCCCTATTCTTTTTTTAGCCATGACGGCCATGTTTTTGTCAAATCATTTTTAAATTAGTATTGTTTGTTGCTAAAATGTCATATAATCATATTTCCTAAATAATGCAGAACACTGCACAAACCAAAGCCCTCAAACTAAAAGGGAGCTTAACCAAATACAAAACCATAAAATATGGTATCCAAACCATATACCGGTATACTATATGTACTTACGTTCATAGGATGATATAATATAGTCCTCAAAATCAGTAATTGTACCATTGAGGTCAAAAGTGCTACTTTTTAATAAAGTTTCTGTTAATCCAGGCAACTCATGCCGGGGTGACCCTAAAAAAAGAAAATAAAAAGCTTCGCCAAGCACAGCATGATACGCCCGCAACATGTTGAACCCTGTACGTTTTAGACCCAATATGGATAGTCCATTGTTCTGGACACATGCAGCCCATGGTGGACTGACAAAGGTTTTTGACACATGCAGCTTTGGGTGGACTTTCCACTCACATTTTAAAAGCCTATTGTTGATTGATGAGTTTTGATTACTGGAATTTTTTGGTGAGGTTTGAACAAAGGAAAGTTTCAATTTGCCCCTTATTTCATAGTAGGTCACAAAAATAATTCTCAACTTTGTATCCATTATTTGACAAGAACAAACATGCAAAATAAATTTTCAAAATCGGACCACAAATAAAAAAGTATCGATTTTGGCCCCTTTTGACCCCTAGTTATGTAATAGTGGAAAAAGGGGGGGTCGCAAAAATTATTTCTCAATTTTGTATCCGCTATTTGACAAGAACATACATGCAAAAAAAATGTTCAAAATAGTACCACAAATAAAAAAGTTTCGATTTTGGCCCCTAATTACGTAATAGGGGGTTGCAATAAGTAATTCTTAATTTTGGATCCACTATTTGACAAGAACAAACATCAATAAAAAAAATTTCAAAATCGGACCACAAATAAAAAAGTTTGGATTTTAGCCCCTTTTGACCCCAAATTACAGGGAAAATGGGGGGCACGAAAATTTATCAGATTTAATCTTTTATTGTAAGAAACATTCTTGACAAATTTCACAGCAATAGGCCAACTAGGATTAAAGATTCAATCTTTTATTGTACGAAACATTCTTGACAAATTTCACAGCAATAGGCCAACTAGTATTACATGTAAAGTTATAGTGGAAACAAATTCAATATTTGATTTTTTTTTGCCCCTTGGGGCCCCTATTTTCGAAACGAAAAAAGGGGTGACCCCAAAAATCAATCCCATTCATTCTTTTATGGTAAGGAACATTATTGCCAAATTACAAAGAAATGGGATAACTAGAACTAAAGTTATCATGCCAACAAACATAAAAGTAGCATTTTTGGCCCCTAATTTTGAAACAAAATATGGGGGACCCCCATAATCAATCCCATTCATCCTATTATGGTAAGAAACATCATTGTCAAATTTCATAGCAATCGGATAACTTGAACTTAAGTTATTGTGGTAACCCTAAAGTTAACAGACGCCGTGGACAACGACGACAACGACAACAGCATCATACCATTATACATCCGCAATTTTTTTGCGGTTGTATAAAAATAAATAAATATGTCAAATCTTAAAATTTGCATGAAAAGGAATAAACAATACTTCATTTGTATTGCATGATTGCAAAATTCAGGACTATTCAAATTTAAGGTGTGGGTCACAAAGCCCAAATTTTGATGTCAAAACACTGGAAATCCAACATTAAACAATATGCAAACGATTTTTTGTTGATACAATACACTTTAGTTGAAGAGGTAATATTTCATTTGGAAAATCAAATGCTATATATTTTGTACATCTTATTTTTGTAATTGTTTTATCTCGGCTGAAACTATTGGATAGCCTGCACTTATATTTTTGGTAAACAGGCAGTAGATGAGGTACGCTCGATGCTATGATGTACGAGCACGAGATCAACTATTTGGGCTAGCTGTAGAATTCTGAAATTTTCTTGGAAAAGACTATATCATGTATACATATGATCATATACATGTATAACTTCACACAATTGTTAACAGAAATCTATCACTCTTGTGTATTTACAATGTATACATGTACATAAAACTTTATTGACCTTGTGTGACCACTGCATATATCATTTTATATAAAAGTTCTTACCTAAACCATTTCTTGTAAGTCTGTCTAACTCTGTGGAGGGTGGCAAAAAGTCACTATGTTTCGCCAATAAGAACATATGAAAGGTAAGAACTTTAGGCACACGACCCCTCTTCTTTGCTACAATAGAGACAGAACTAAATAGAAATACATGTAATACGGTCATGGAGTAGATCATGAAGGCTAGATATTGTCTACCTATCTTCATACATTTATTCTACAGATATATGGCAGACTTGAATGTGACAAATTCATATTGAATAGATTACCTTCCAAGATTGTTGTAAGTCCATAACATATTCAACAAACTCTTACAAGACAGAGATCCCACTAAAACAAGTAAAAAGATTTTTACTTCTTTGGGTAATTTTCCGTGAAAAAAATTTGTCTCCCTTGATTTAATTTTCATTAATTTTTTAAACAGGTAAAGTTGTAGAAAATAATTTTTTTTTTTAACACTTCTTCAAACTAGTCCTGATATTTAACTCTCTTAATAGTTTAATTTGTGGATAATTATATAATAATCCTTTACAAGTTGTGAAGGTCTTCTTATCTTCTTTAAATTTGGAACATGTAGGTCCCAAAATTTGAACCTAAGTCCACTATGTGTATAAAAGTAGACATTCAGTAAACAAGAAGTAGATGCAGACATGATTCTTAGGATCCTGGTGACAGTTTCGTATAAAAACCAACGGTCTACATGTGGCTAAAAATAGGTACAGGGAGCCCCCTCTTGTAATTTATGGTACCTATGATCTAAACATGAATATTTTTTGCATTAATTAAAAATTTTAGAATTTATTGATGAAGAAAAAGTAAGTTTTTGTTTGATTTGAATTTAAAAAAATAAAATAAGTGAATGTATACAAAGAGGGATAATCACTGAATGTCCTGTTTTGATAGAGTGCTAAATTTAAGTTTTTTACACAAAGTGAAATGCTGTTTTTAAAAAACAGCGAATGTACCCTTAAAGTGGACTTAAATTGTAGAAGACCAGCTACTCTACATGTTCCATTCAAAAAATAAAACGTTTTTACGTCCGTTATATTTATTCCAGTACCTCAAAAATGCAATGGTAGCTCATTTTTTTCAGCATTTTCCCCCAAAAATAGAAAATAAAAGACAATATTCAATGGATTGTGAAGCTTTAATGAGTATGAATTTGTCCCAACTGCCAGTATTTTTAGAAAGCTGATAAAATGAGCTTTCTAATGATGTATACATGTGCTATGTTCAAAATTTGACATGTCAAGGTCCCCTTGTGACGTCATAGCGCTGTAACTGGTACCAGCACCCTTAGATGTCAATCAAAAAGGGGAAATCGGCAAAATTGGAAGTAAACATACAGTAAAATACATAGCAGTTTCAGAGAAATTCCGTAATTGAAAAAGCGGAATTCCGTTTTAAAGCGGAAGAAAACCATGCCTGGTAGATGACCTTCAGGCATAAAATTGATATACACCATATGGCACTATAAGATAAAGAAATATGTAAAATACCAGACCTCTAAGACAAATAGATGCTGGGGAAACTGCGACGGAAATCTCGGCAAGACAAATGAACAGAGGTAAAACAGTATCACCCCACTTATTCGATGCAGGGGTATAATAAAAACTAACTGTTGCTGTTCTAAGCGGTCAATTCCCTACATCTTTTACATCACCTAATTACGCGGCTCACTTACCAAATACATTGGACCCCTGGAATGGGAGTCTTATGTATATACAATGTAAGACTAGGCCAGTAGGTCAAAGTAATACAGTATATATAATGTATATATCAGTTAAATGCGCCCGAGTCCTAACTATGCCACTATATATCAAAAGCCCAATTGAGATTTATCTTTTGAAATTAAACTAGCAGTTTGTTTGTTTGCTTATTGGTGTTAAACTTCCTTGCGACACTATATAGGCCATATAAGGAAGATGGACATGAAAAGAATGAAGATGAACTTGAAAGAATAAAACAAAAGTGGGAAAAGGACACAAGGCCAATTGGGTCTATGATTTGACTGCCACTGGTAAAAGAGGGGTGGGTAGGTTTCTGGCAATTGAGCCTCCTGCAGAGGATCCAATGGGTCCTGCTTTAACCAAGACCTGTAGCAGGGTTCTTTAACTTGCAAAGGAACATGGCATTTTTCCCCCAACATGATGCACCACTTTGGTATGCGGTCAGGATTTCTGTATTATAGCCTGACTAACTCAGCATTCAAGATGGTAGGACTTACGTATACCCCATTCAACCACCTGGGGCACACATCCCAGTCACCTAGTGGGCTAAACGGCCTTGCCCTACACCAGGTTTCAGGGTGCTTTTTAGTGGGATTTTACCAAAAGCTTAGCGCTGCTGCAGGACTGTTTGCCTCCGGGCCCTGCAAGAGAGATGTTTACCTAGAAGAGAAGTGTTGACTTTTAAATACTACATTAAGCAAACCTGGAAAATGACCATTTTCGCTAAGCCCAAATATGTACATTTGTAAGGACAATTTATGCTTAGATTAATCGAGTAGAAAATTTATTTTCATGCTGATTTTTTATCCACCTACCAAGCCCTATCATCATATTAATTTAGGTTGAAAAAATGATTCATCTTTGAAATTGGACAGTTAATTATCTGCATTTTAGCTGTTTAAATCTACTAGGCTAGAGGTTTAAATCTTTAGCTGACTGGATTAAGTACTTGTTTGTCACTGGGGTGGCCTGGGTTCAATCCCCGGTGGTCAAATGTTGATTTGTTATGTCATGGGTTGAAGACTCTTGAGGAGGGAGAAGTGTAACGGGACAGTTTATTATCTGCGTTCTAGTAGGTAGTATATAGCTGTTTAAATCTACTCGGCTAGAGGTAAAAATCTTTAGCTGACTGGATGATGTGCTGGTTTATCAACATGGCGGCCTGAGTACGATCCCTGGTGGTGACATATGGATTTTGTAATGTAACCCGGTGGTGAAATGTGGATTTGTTATGTAACTCATGCTCTCCTGTGACATTTGGCACCCAACTGTTTGTTTAATTTGTTTGTTTTGGTTTTACTTCCTTGCGACACTATATAGGTCATTTAAGGAAGATTGGCTAAAAACCCAGAGGGTTAGAGGTACATTTTACAACTAGAGCTAGTTGTTTGTGTTAAGAGTCATTCATGGGTTGAAGACTCTTGAAGAGGGAGAAGTGTAACGGGACAGTTAATTATCTGTGTTCTAGTAGGTTATACATGTATATAGCTGTTTAAATCTACTGCCAATTAAGGGCATGAAGAAAACGTAAAACTTATGCTGTCAGTGTGATGCCTCATGCATTAAATGTGATCTAATATAAGAGAAAAATGACTAAATTCTCATATATACAAAGGTAATTTCGTTCAGAGTTATCTGAATAATTCTATGTTTGTCAAATCACTTATGGTGGCGGATACTAACTGTCACTGTCGGCAACTGCTCCTCGCCTGTTGCGCCCAAATACTCTGACTGTCCTCTCATATAGGGATTCTGGGTCATTTTCAGTGTCATCATCCACCGACATTTCAGATGTTCCATTATTTCCACTTCCACTCGCTCTATTAACGGCATTCAAGCCTATATTTACAACTTCTGCGAGTCTCCTTCCGGCCATGCTGCCATTCAATTGTAATACCGAGGCGATGTGATGGATTATTTTTATTGGTTAAAAAGATCCGCGATTCAAGGGAGCAATTATTGTATTTGGAGACCAGATATATAAGATATCTACTAAACTTTATGAGATATCTTATAAAAATTATTTTATGAGATATCTTATATGTTTTATGAGATATCTACTAAAGTTTACAAGATATCTTATATCTTTTACGAGATATCTTATAAAAATTATTATATTAGATATCTTATAAAGTTTATGAGATATCTTATATGTTTTATAAGATATCTTATAAACTTTATAAGATATCTCATAAAGTTTATAAGATATCTAATATAATAACTTTTATAAGATATCTCGTAAAATATATAAGATATCTCATATCTTTTATCAGATATCTTATAAAGTTTATGAGATATCTTATATGTTTTATGAGATATCTTATAAATTTTATAAGATATCTTATAAACATTATTGAATAAGATATCTAATAAGTTTTATAAGATATCTTATAAAACTTATAAGATATCTCTAATACTTTATAAGATATCTCATAAAGTTTATAAGATATCTCATTAAATAATGTTTATAAGATATCTTATAAAGTATTAGAGATATCTTATAAGTTTTATAAGATATCTTATAAATTTTATGAGATATCTAATAAACTTTATAAGATATCTAATAAACTTTATAAGATATCTTATATATTTTATATGATATCTTGTAAACTGTTAATTATATAAGATATCTACTAAAACATATAAGATATCTACTTAAATATATAAGATATCTTATATGAAATATGAGATATCTTATAAATGGAATAAATATAAAAACGGCGTGCCATAAATATCGAGAACCTGTAGTTGACGGT
>CAXARO010001182.1:0-15393 GCA_963971305.1 Arcuatula senhousia
GTACCAGATTAAAACTATAAGAAGTATTTAGCAAAACAAAGTATGTTCTTCAAGTAGACATGTTGCGCAAAAAAGTAAGCGCTAAATGGAGCGTGTAGCGCTTATTATAGCGCGAGACCAAAAACTTTCTTACATGTTTTTCACTTGTTTTTCGAGAAAAACGTCATAAAATTGACGCTCTAGAAAATTCTTCCATTCGGGCGGTATGATGTTTTCTGGTGAAACTATAAGTAGTATTTCTTAAAATAGAGTATCATTCAAAAGTAGACATGTTGCGCAAGGTATTACAACAAAAAATAGGCGCATAGCGCCTATGACCTTTTAATATATCCCCATATCTTTCATTTTTTTTATTCGGTTTTAGAAAAAACGTCAAAAAATTGGCGTCCTGAAAAAATCTATTGTTCGTGCGGTATTGTGTACCAGATTAAAACTATAAGAAGTATTTAGCAAAACAAAGTATGTTCTTCAAGTAGACATGTTGCGCAAAAAAGTAAGCGCTAAATGGAGCGTGTAGCGCTTATTATAGCGCGAGACCAAAAACTTTCTTACATGTTTTTCACTTGTTTTTCGAGAAAAACGTCATAAAATTGACGCTCTAGAAAATTCTTCCATTCGGGCGGTATGATGTTTTCTGGTGAAACTATAAGTAGTATTTCTTAAAATAGAGTATCATTCAAAAGTAGACATGTTGCGCAAGGTATTACAACAAAAAATAGGCGCATAGCGCCTATGACCTTTTAATATATCCCCATATCTTTCATTTTTTTTATTCGGTTTTAGAAAAAACGTCAAAAAATTGGCGTCCTGAAAAAATCTATTGTTCGTGCGGTATTGTGTACCAGATTAAAACTATAAGAAGTATTTAGCAAAACAAAGTATGTTCTTCAAGTAGACATGTTGCGCAAAAAAGTAAGCGCTAAATGGAGCGTGTAGCGCTTATTATAGCGCGAGACCAAAAACTTTCTTACATGTTTTTCACTTGTTTTTCGAGAAAAACGTCATAAAATTGACGCTCTAGAAAATTCTTCCATTCGGGCGGTATGATGTTTTCTGGTGAAACTATAAGTAGTATTTCTTAAAATAGAGTATCATTCAAAAGTAGACATGTTGCGCAAGGTATTACAACAAAAAATAGGCGCATAGCGCCTATGACCTTTTAATATATCCCCATATCTTTCATTTTTTTTATTCGGTTTTAGAAAAAACGTCAAAAAATTGGCGTCCTGAAAAAATCTATTGTTCGTGCGGTATTGTGTACCAGATTAAAACTATAAGAAGTATTTAGCAAAACAAAGTATGTTCTTCAAGTAGACATGTTGCGCAAAAAAGTAAGCGCTAAATGGAGCGTGTAGCGCTTATTATAGCGCGAGACCAAAAACTTTCTTACATGTTTTTCACTTGTTTTTCGAGAAAAACGTCATAAAATTGACGCTCTAGAAAATTCTTCCATTCGGGCGGTATGATGTTTTCTGGTGAAACTATAAGTAGTATTTCTTAAAATAGAGTATCATTCAAAAGTAGACATGTTGCGCAAGGTATTACAACAAAAAATAGGCGCATAGCGCCTATGACCTTTTAATATATCCCCATATCTTTCATTTTTTTTATTCGGTTTTAGAAAAAACGTCAAAAAATTGGCGTCCTGAAAAAATCTATTGTTCGTGCGGTATTGTGTACCAGATTAAAACTATAAGAAGTATTTAGCAAAACAAAGTATGTTCTTCAAGTAGACATGTTGCGCAAAAAAGTAAGCGCTAAATGGAGCGTGTAGCGCTTATTATAGCGCGAGACCAAAAACTTTCTTACATGTTTTTCACTTGTTTTTCGAGAAAAACGTCATAAAATTGACGCTCTAGAAAATTCTTCCATTCGGGCGGTATGATGTTTTCTGGTGAAACTATAAGTAGTATTTCTTAAAATAGAGTATCATTCAAAAGTAGACATGTTGCGCAAGGTATTACAACAAAAAATAGGCGCATAGCGCCTATGACCTTTTAATATATCCCCATATCTTTCATTTTTTTTATTCGGTTTTAGAAAAAACGTCAAAAAATTGGCGTCCTGAAAAAATCTATTGTTCGTGCGGTATTGTGTACCAGATTAAAACTATAAGAAGTATTTAGCAAAACAAAGTATGTTCTTCAAGTAGACATGTTGCGCAAAAAAGTAAGCGCTAAATGGAGCGTGTAGCGCTTATTATAGCGCGAGACCAAAAACTTTCTTACATGTTTTTCACTTGTTTTTCGAGAAAAACGTCATAAAATTGACGCTCTAGAAAATTCTTCCATTCGGGCGGTATGATGTTTTCTGGTGAAACTATAAGTAGTATTTCTTAAAATAGAGTATCATTCAAAAGTAGACATGTTGCGCAAGGTATTACAACAAAAAATAGGCGCATAGCGCCTATGACCTTTTAATATATCCCCATATCTTTCATTTTTTTATTCGGTTTTAGAAAAAACGTCAAAAAATTGGCGTCCTGAAAAAATCTATTGTTCGTGCGGTATTGTGTACCAGATTAAAACTATAAGAAGTATTTAGCAAAACAAAGTATGTTCTTCAAGTAGACATGTTGCGCAAAAAAGTAAGCGCTAAATGGAGCGTGTAGCGCTTATTATAGCGCGAGACCAAAAACTTTCTTACATGTTTTTCACTTGTTTTTCGAGAAAAACGTCATAAAATTGACGCTCTAGAAAATTCTTCCATTCGGGCGGTATGATGTTTTCTGGTGAAACTATAAGTAGTATTTCTTAAAATAGAGTATCATTCAAAAGTAGACATGTTGCGCAAGGTATTACAACAAAAAATAGGCGCATAGCGCCTATGACCTTTTAATATATCCCCATATCTTTCATTTTTTTTATTCGGTTTTAGAAAAAACGTCAAAAAATTGGCGTCCTGAAAAAATCTATTGTTCGTGCGGTATTGTGTACCAGATTAAAACTATAAGAAGTATTTAGCAAAACAAAGTATGTTCTTCAAGTAGACATGTTGCGCAAAAAAGTAAGCGCTAAATGGAGCGTGTAGCGCTTATTATAGCGCGAGACCAAAAACTTTCTTACATGTTTTTCACTTGTTTTTCGAGAAAAACGTCATAAAATTGACGCTCTAGAAAATTCTTCCATTCGGGCGGTATGATGTTTTCTGGTGAAACTATAAGTAGTATTTCTTAAAATAGAGTATCATTCAAAAGTAGACATGTTGCGCAAGGTATTACAACAAAAAATAGGCGCATAGCGCCTATGACCTTTTAATATATCCCCATATCTTTCATTTTTTTTATTCGGTTTTAGAAAAAACGTCAAAAAATTGGCGTCCTGAAAAAATCTATTGTTCGTGCGGTATTGTGTACCAGATTAAAACTATAAGAAGTATTTAGCAAAACAAAGTATGTTCTTCAAGTAGACATGTTGCGCAAAAAAGTAAGCGCTAAATGGAGCGTGTAGCGCTTATTATAGCGCGAGACCAAAAACTTTCTTACATGTTTTTCACTTGTTTTTCGAGAAAAACGTCATAAAATTGACGCTCTAGAAAATTCTTCCATTCGGGCGGTATGATGTTTTCTGGTGAAACTATAAGTAGTATTTCTTAAAATAGAGTATCATTCAAAAGTAGACATGTTGCGCAAGGTATTACAACAAAAAATAGGCGCATAGCGCCTATGACCTTTTAATATATCCCCATATCTTTCATTTTTTTTATTCGGTTTTAGAAAAAACGTCAAAAAATTGGCGTCCTGAAAAAATCTATTGTTCGTGCGGTATTGTGTACCAGATTAAAACTATAAGAAGTATTTAGCAAAACAAAGTATGTTCTTCAAGTAGACATGTTGCGCAAAAAAGTAAGCGCTAAATGGAGCGTGTAGCGCTTATTATAGCGCGAGACCAAAAACTTTCTTACATGTTTTTCACTTGTTTTTCGAGAAAAACGTCATAAAATTGACGCTCTAGAAAATTCTTCCATTCGGGCGGTATGATGTTTTCTGGTGAAACTATAAGTAGTATTTCTTAAAATAGAGTATCATTCAAAAGTAGACATGTTGCGCAAGGTATTACAACAAAAAATAGGCGCATAGCGCCTATGACCTTTTAATATATCCCCATATCTTTCATTTTTTTTATTCGGTTTTAGAAAAAACGTCAAAAAATTGGCGTCCTGAAAAAATCTATTGTTCGTGCGGTATTGTGTACCAGATTAAAACTATAAGAAGTATTTAGCAAAACAAAGTATGTTCTTCAAGTAGACATGTTGCGCAAAAAAGTAAGCGCTAAATGGAGCGTGTAGCGCTTATTATAGCGCGAGACCAAAAACTTTCTTACATGTTTTTCACTTGTTTTTCGAGAAAAACGTCATAAAATTGACGCTCTAGAAAATTCTTCCATTCGGGCGGTATGATGTTTTCTGGTGAAACTATAAGTAGTATTTCTTAAAATAGAGTATCATTCAAAAGTAGACATGTTGCGCAAGGTATTACAACAAAAAATAGGCGCATAGCGCCTATGACCTTTTAATATATCCCCATATCTTTCATTTTTTTTATTCGGTTTTAGAAAAAACGTCAAAAAATTGGCGTCCTGAAAAAATCTATTGTTCGTGCGGTATTGTGTACCAGATTAAAACTATAAGAAGTATTTAGCAAAACAAAGTATGTTCTTCAAGTAGACATGTTGCGCAAAAAAGTAAGCGCTAAATGGAGCGTGTAGCGCTTATTATAGCGCGAGACCAAAAACTTTCTTACATGTTTTTCACTTGTTTTTCGAGAAAAACGTCATAAAATTGACGCTCTAGAAAATTCTTCCATTCGGGCGGTATGATGTTTTCTGGTGAAACTATAAGTAGTATTTCTTAAAATAGAGTATCATTCAAAAGTAGACATGTTGCGCAAGGTATTACAACAAAAAATAGGCGCATAGCGCCTATGACCTTTTAATATATCCCCATATCTTTCATTTTTTTTATTCGGTTTTAGAAAAAACGTCAAAAAATTGGCGTCCTGAAAAAATCTATTGTTCGTGCGGTATTGTGTACCAGATTAAAACTATAAGAAGTATTTAGCAAAACAAAGTATGTTCTTCAAGTAGACATGTTGCGCAAAAAAGTAAGCGCTAAATGGAGCGTGTAGCGCTTATTATAGCGCGAGACCAAAAACTTTCTTACATGTTTTTCACTTGTTTTTCGAGAAAAACGTCATAAAATTGACGCTCTAGAAAATTCTTCCATTCGGGCGGTATGATGTTTTCTGGTGAAACTATAAGTAGTATTTCTTAAAATAGAGTATCATTCAAAAGTAGACATGTTGCGCAAGGTATTACAACAAAAAATAGGCGCATAGCGCCTATGACCTTTTAATATATCCCCATATCTTTCATTTTTTTTATTCGGTTTTAGAAAAAACGTCAAAAAATTGGCGTCCTGAAAAAATCTATTGTTCGTGCGGTATTGTGTACCAGATTAAAACTATAAGAAGTATTTAGCAAAACAAAGTATGTTCTTCAAGTAGACATGTTGCGCAAAAAAGTAAGCGCTAAATGGAGCGTGTAGCGCTTATTATAGCGCGAGACCAAAAACTTTCTTACATGTTTTTCACTTGTTTTTCGAGAAAAACGTCATAAAATTGACGCTCTAGAAAATTCTTCCATTCGGGCGGTATGATGTTTTCTGGTGAAACTATAAGTAGTATTTCTTAAAATAGAGTATCATTCAAAAGTAGACATGTTGCGCAAGGTATTACAACAAAAAATAGGCGCATAGCGCCTATGACCTTTTAATATATCCCCATATCTTTCATTTTTTTTATTCGGTTTTAGAAAAAACGTCAAAAAATTGGCGTCCTGAAAAAATCTATTGTTCGTGCGGTATTGTGTACCAGATTAAAACTATAAGAAGTATTTAGCAAAACAAAGTATGTTCTTCAAGTAGACATGTTGCGCAAAAAAGTAAGCGCTAAATGGAGCGTGTAGCGCTTATTATAGCGCGAGACCAAAAACTTTCTTACATGTTTTTCACTTGTTTTTCGAGAAAAACGTCATAAAATTGACGCTCTAGAAAATTCTTCCATTCGGGCGGTATGATGTTTTCTGGTGAAACTATAAGTAGTATTTCTTAAAATAGAGTATCATTCAAAAGTAGACATGTTGCGCAAGGTATTACAACAAAAAATAGGCGCATAGCGCCTATGACCTTTTAATATATCCCCATATCTTTCATTTTTTTTATTCGGTTTTAGAAAAAACGTCAAAAAATTGGCGTCCTGAAAAAATCTATTGTTCGTGCGGTATTGTGTACCAGATTAAAACTATAAGAAGTATTTAGCAAAACAAAGTATGTTCTTCAAGTAGACATGTTGCGCAAAAAAGTAAGCGCTAAATGGAGCGTGTAGCGCTTATTATAGCGCGAGACCAAAAACTTTCTTACATGTTTTTCACTTGTTTTTCGAGAAAAACGTCATAAAATTGACGCTCTAGAAAATTCTTCCATTCGGGCGGTATGATGTTTTCTGGTGAAACTATAAGTAGTATTTCTTAAAATAGAGTATCATTCAAAAGTAGACATGTTGCGCAAGGTATTACAACAAAAAATAGGCGCATAGCGCCTATGACCTTTTAATATATCCCCATATCTTTCATTTTTTTTATTCGGTTTTAGAAAAAACGTCAAAAAATTGGCGTCCTGAAAAAATCTATTGTTCGTGCGGTATTGTGTACCAGATTAAAACTATAAGAAGTATTTAGCAAAACAAAGTATGTTCTTCAAGTAGACATGTTGCGCAAAAAAGTAAGCGCTAAATGGAGCGTGTAGCGCTTATTATAGCGCGAGACCAAAAACTTTCTTACATGTTTTTCACTTGTTTTTCGAGAAAAACGTCATAAAATTGACGCTCTAGAAAATTCTTCCATTCGGGCGGTATGATGTTTTCTGGTGAAACTATAAGTAGTATTTCTTAAAATAGAGTATCATTCAAAAGTAGACATGTTGCGCAAGGTATTACAACAAAAAATAGGCGCATAGCGCCTATGACCTTTTAATATATCCCCATATCTTTCATTTTTTTTATTCGGTTTTAGAAAAAACGTCAAAAAATTGGCGTCCTGAAAAAATCTATTGTTCGTGCGGTATTGTGTACCAGATTAAAACTATAAGAAGTATTTAGCAAAACAAAGTATGTTCTTCAAGTAGACATGTTGCGCAAAAAAGTAAGCGCTAAATGGAGCGTGTAGCGCTTATTATAGCGCGAGACCAAAAACTTTCTTACATGTTTTTCACTTGTTTTTCGAGAAAAACGTCATAAAATTGACGCTCTAGAAAATTCTTCCATTCGGGCGGTATGATGTTTTCTGGTGAAACTATAAGTAGTATTTCTTAAAATAGAGTATCATTCAAAAGTAGACATGTTGCGCAAGGTATTACAACAAAAAATAGGCGCATAGCGCCTATGACCTTTTAATATATCCCCATATCTTTCATTTTTTTTATTCGGTTTTAGAAAAAACGTCAAAAAATTGGCGTCCTGAAAAAATCTATTGTTCGTGCGGTATTGTGTACCAGATTAAAACTATAAGAAGTATTTAGCAAAACAAAGTATGTTCTTCAAGTAGACATGTTGCGCAAAAAAGTAAGCGCTAAATGGAGCGTGTAGCGCTTATTATAGCGCGAGACCAAAAACTTTCTTACATGTTTTTCACTTGTTTTTCGAGAAAAACGTCATAAAATTGACGCTCTAGAAAATTCTTCCATTCGGGCGGTATGATGTTTTCTGGTGAAACTATAAGTAGTATTTCTTAAAATAGAGTATCATTCAAAAGTAGACATGTTGCGCAAGGTATTACAACAAAAAATAGGCGCATAGCGCCTATGACCTTTTAATATATCCCCATATCTTTCATTTTTTTTATTCGGTTTTAGAAAAAACGTCAAAAAATTGGCGTCCTGAAAAAATCTATTGTTCGTGCGGTATTGTGTACCAGATTAAAACTATAAGAAGTATTTAGCAAAACAAAGTATGTTCTTCAAGTAGACATGTTGCGCAAAAAAGTAAGCGCTAAATGGAGCGTGTAGCGCTTATTATAGCGCGAGACCAAAAACTTTCTTACATGTTTTTCACTTGTTTTTCGAGAAAAACGTCATAAAATTGACGCTCTAGAAAATTCTTCCATTCGGGCGGTATGATGTTTTCTGGTGAAACTATAAGTAGTATTTCTTAAAATAGAGTATCATTCAAAAGTAGACATGTTGCGCAAGGTATTACAACAAAAAATAGGCGCATAGCGCCTATGACCTTTTAATATATCCCCATATCTTTCATTTTTTTTATTCGGTTTTAGAAAAAACGTCAAAAAATTGGCGTCCTGAAAAAATCTATTGTTCGTGCGGTATTGTGTACCAGATTAAAACTATAAGAAGTATTTAGCAAAACAAAGTATGTTCTTCAAGTAGACATGTTGCGCAAAAAAGTAAGCGCTAAATGGAGCGTGTAGCGCTTATTATAGCGCGAGACCAAAAACTTTCTTACATGTTTTTCACTTGTTTTTCGAGAAAAACGTCATAAAATTGACGCTCTAGAAAATTCTTCCATTCGGGCGGTATGATGTTTTCTGGTGAAACTATAAGTAGTATTTCTTAAAATAGAGTATCATTCAAAAGTAGACATGTTGCGCAAGGTATTACAACAAAAAATAGGCGCATAGCGCCTATGACCTTTTAATATATCCCCATATCTTTCATTTTTTTTATTCGGTTTTAGAAAAAACGTCAAAAAATTGGCGTCCTGAAAAAATCTATTGTTCGTGCGGTATTGTGTACCAGATTAAAACTATAAGAAGTATTTAGCAAAACAAAGTATGTTCTTCAAGTAGACATGTTGCGCAAAAAAGTAAGCGCTAAATGGAGCGTGTAGCGCTTATTATAGCGCGAGACCAAAAACTTTCTTACATGTTTTTCACTTGTTTTTCGAGAAAAACGTCATAAAATTGACGCTCTAGAAAATTCTTCCATTCGGGCGGTATGATGTTTTCTGGTGAAACTATAAGTAGTATTTCTTAAAATAGAGTATCATTCAAAAGTAGACATGTTGCGCAAGGTATTACAACAAAAAATAGGCGCATAGCGCCTATGACCTTTTAATATATCCCCATATCTTTCATTTTTTTTATTCGGTTTTAGAAAAAACGTCAAAAAATTGGCGTCCTGAAAAAATCTATTGTTCGTGCGGTATTGTGTACCAGATTAAAACTATAAGAAGTATTTAGCAAAACAAAGTATGTTCTTCAAGTAGACATGTTGCGCAAAAAAGTAAGCGCTAAATGGAGCGTGTAGCGCTTATTATAGCGCGAGACCAAAAACTTTCTTACATGTTTTTCACTTGTTTTTCGAGAAAAACGTCATAAAATTGACGCTCTAGAAAATTCTTCCATTCGGGCGGTATGATGTTTTCTGGTGAAACTATAAGTAGTATTTCTTAAAATAGAGTATCATTCAAAAGTAGACATGTTGCGCAAGGTATTACAACAAAAAATAGGCGCATAGCGCCTATGACCTTTTAATATATCCCCATATCTTTCATTTTTTTTATTCGGTTTTAGAAAAAACGTCAAAAAATTGGCGTCCTGAAAAAATCTATTGTTCGTGCGGTATTGTGTACCAGATTAAAACTATAAGAAGTATTTAGCAAAACAAAGTATGTTCTTCAAGTAGACATGTTGCGCAAAAAAGTAAGCGCTAAATGGAGCGTGTAGCGCTTATTATAGCGCGAGACCAAAAACTTTCTTACATGTTTTTCACTTGTTTTTCGAGAAAAACGTCATAAAATTGACGCTCTAGAAAATTCTTCCATTCGGGCGGTATGATGTTTTCTGGTGAAACTATAAGTAGTATTTCTTAAAATAGAGTATCATTCAAAAGTAGACATGTTGCGCAAGGTATTACAACAAAAAATAGGCGCATAGCGCCTATGACCTTTTAATATATCCCCATATCTTTCATTTTTTTTATTCGGTTTTAGAAAAAACGTCAAAAAATTGGCGTCCTGAAAAAATCTATTGTTCGTGCGGTATTGTGTACCAGATTAAAACTATAAGAAGTATTTAGCAAAACAAAGTATGTTCTTCAAGTAGACATGTTGCGCAAAAAAGTAAGCGCTAAATGGAGCGTGTAGCGCTTATTATAGCGCGAGACCAAAAACTTTCTTACATGTTTTTCACTTGTTTTTCGAGAAAAACGTCATAAAATTGACGCTCTAGAAAATTCTTCCATTCGGGCGGTATGATGTTTTCTGGTGAAACTATAAGTAGTATTTCTTAAAATAGAGTATCATTCAAAAGTAGACATGTTGCGCAAGGTATTACAACAAAAAATAGGCGCATAGCGCCTATGACCTTTTAATATATCCCCATATCTTTCATTTTTTTTATTCGGTTTTAGAAAAAACGTCAAAAAATTGGCGTCCTGAAAAAATCTATTGTTCGTGCGGTATTGTGTACCAGATTAAAACTATAAGAAGTATTTAGCAAAACAAAGTATGTTCTTCAAGTAGACATGTTGCGCAAAAAAGTAAGCGCTAAATGGAGCGTGTAGCGCTTATTATAGCGCGAGACCAAAAACTTTCTTACATGTTTTTCACTTGTTTTTCGAGAAAAACGTCATAAAATTGACGCTCTAGAAAATTCTTCCATTCGGGCGGTATGATGTTTTCTGGTGAAACTATAAGTAGTATTTCTTAAAATAGAGTATCATTCAAAAGTAGACATGTTGCGCAAGGTATTACAACAAAAAATAGGCGCATAGCGCCTATGACCTTTTAATATATCCCCATATCTTTCATTTTTTTTATTCGGTTTTAGAAAAAACGTCAAAAAATTGGCGTCCTGAAAAAATCTATTGTTCGTGCGGTATTGTGTACCAGATTAAAACTATAAGAAGTATTTAGCAAAACAAAGTATGTTCTTCAAGTAGACATGTTGCGCAAAAAAGTAAGCGCTAAATGGAGCGTGTAGCGCTTATTATAGCGCGAGACCAAAAACTTTCTTACATGTTTTTCACTTGTTTTTCGAGAAAAACGTCATAAAATTGACGCTCTAGAAAATTCTTCCATTCGGGCGGTATGATGTTTTCTGGTGAAACTATAAGTAGTATTTCTTAAAATAGAGTATCATTCAAAAGTAGACATGTTGCGCAAGGTATTACAACAAAAAATAGGCGCATAGCGCCTATGACCTTTTAATATATCCCCATATCTTTCATTTTTTTTATTCGGTTTTAGAAAAAACGTCAAAAAATTGGCGTCCTGAAAAAATCTATTGTTCGTGCGGTATTGTGTACCAGATTAAAACTATAAGAAGTATTTAGCAAAACAAAGTATGTTCTTCAAGTAGACATGTTGCGCAAAAAAGTAAGCGCTAAATGGAGCGTGTAGCGCTTATTATAGCGCGAGACCAAAAACTTTCTTACATGTTTTTCACTTGTTTTTCGAGAAAAACGTCATAAAATTGACGCTCTAGAAAATTCTTCCATTCGGGCGGTATGATGTTTTCTGGTGAAACTATAAGTAGTATTTCTTAAAATAGAGTATCATTCAAAAGTAGACATGTTGCGCAAGGTATTACAACAAAAAATAGGCGCATAGCGCCTATGACCTTTTAATATATCCCCATATCTTTCATTTTTTTTATTCGGTTTTAGAAAAAACGTCAAAAAATTGGCGTCCTGAAAAAATCTATTGTTCGTGCGGTATTGTGTACCAGATTAAAACTATAAGAAGTATTTAGCAAAACAAAGTATGTTCTTCAAGTAGACATGTTGCGCAAAAAAGTAAGCGCTAAATGGAGCGTGTAGCGCTTATTATAGCGCGAGACCAAAAACTTTCTTACATGTTTTTCACTTGTTTTTCGAGAAAAACGTCATAAAATTGACGCTCTAGAAAATTCTTCCATTCGGGCGGTATGATGTTTTCTGGTGAAACTATAAGTAGTATTTCTTAAAATAGAGTATCATTCAAAAGTAGACATGTTGCGCAAGGTATTACAACAAAAAATAGGCGCATAGCGCCTATGACCTTTTAATATATCCCCATATCTTTCATTTTTTTTATTCGGTTTTAGAAAAAACGTCAAAAAATTGGCGTCCTGAAAAAATCTATTGTTCGTGCGGTATTGTGTACCAGATTAAAACTATAAGAAGTATTTAGCAAAACAAAGTATGTTCTTCAAGTAGACATGTTGCGCAAAAAAGTAAGCGCTAAATGGAGCGTGTAGCGCTTATTATAGCGCGAGACCAAAAACTTTCTTACATGTTTTTCACTTGTTTTTCGAGAAAAACGTCATAAAATTGACGCTCTAGAAAATTCTTCCATTCGGGCGGTATGATGTTTTCTGGTGAAACTATAAGTAGTATTTCTTAAAATAGAGTATCATTCAAAAGTAGACATGTTGCGCAAGGTATTACAACAAAAAATAGGCGCATAGCGCCTATGACCTTTTAATATATCCCCATATCTTTCATTTTTTTTATTCGGTTTTAGAAAAAACGTCAAAAAATTGGCGTCCTGAAAAAATCTATTGTTCGTGCGGTATTGTGTACCAGATTAAAACTATAAGAAGTATTTAGCAAAACAAAGTATGTTCTTCAAGTAGACATGTTGCGCAAAAAAGTAAGCGCTAAATGGAGCGTGTAGCGCTTATTATAGCGCGAGACCAAAAACTTTCTTACATGTTTTTCACTTGTTTTTCGAGAAAAACGTCATAAAATTGACGCTCTAGAAAATTCTTCCATTCGGGCGGTATGATGTTTTCTGGTGAAACTATAAGTAGTATTTCTTAAAATAGAGTATCATTCAAAAGTAGACATGTTGCGCAAGGTATTACAACAAAAAATAGGCGCATAGCGCCTATGACCTTTTAATATATCCCCATATCTTTCATTTTTTTTATTCGGTTTTAGAAAAAACGTCAAAAAATTGGCGTCCTGAAAAAATCTATTGTTCGTGCGGTATTGTGTACCAGATTAAAACTATAAGAAGTATTTAGCAAAACAAAGTATGTTCTTCAAGTAGACATGTTGCGCAAAAAAGTAAGCGCTAAATGGAGCGTGTAGCGCTTATTATAGCGCGAGACCAAAAACTTTCTTACATGTTTTTCACTTGTTTTTCGAGAAAAACGTCATAAAATTGACGCTCTAGAAAATTCTTCCATTCGGGCGGTATGATGTTTTCTGGTGAAACTATAAGTAGTATTTCTTAAAATAGAGTATCATTCAAAAGTAGACATGTTGCGCAAGGTATTACAACAAAAAATAGGCGCATAGCGCCTATGACCTTTTAATATATCCCCATATCTTTCATTTTTTTTATTCGGTTTTAGAAAAAACGTCAAAAAATTGGCGTCCTGAAAAAATCTATTGTTCGTGCGGTATTGTGTACCAGATTAAAACTATAAGAAGTATTTAGCAAAACAAAGTATGTTCTTCAAGTAGACATGTTGCGCAAAAAAGTAAGCGCTAAATGGAGCGTGTAGCGCTTATTATAGCGCGAGACCAAAAACTTTCTTACATGTTTTTCACTTGTTTTTCGAGAAAAACGTCATAAAATTGACGCTCTAGAAAATTCTTCCATTCGGGCGGTATGATGTTTTCTGGTGAAACTATAAGTAGTATTTCTTAAAATAGAGTATCATTCAAAAGTAGACATGTTGCGCAAGGTATTACAACAAAAAATAGGCGCATAGCGCCTATGACCTTTTAATATATCCCCATATCTTTCATTTTTTTTATTCGGTTTTAGAAAAAACGTCAAAAAATTGGCGTCCTGAAAAAATCTATTGTTCGTGCGGTATTGTGTACCAGATTAAAACTATAAGAAGTATTTAGCAAAACAAAGTATGTTCTTCAAGTAGACATGTTGCGCAAAAAAGTAAGCGCTAAATGGAGCGTGTAGCGCTTATTATAGCGCGAGACCAAAAACTTTCTTACATGTTTTTCACTTGTTTTTCGAGAAAAACGTCATAAAATTGACGCTCTAGAAAATTCTTCCATTCGGGCGGTATGATGTTTTCTGGTGAAACTATAAGTAGTATTTCTTAAAATAGAGTATCATTCAAAAGTAGACATGTTGCGCAAGGTATTACAACAAAAAATAGGCGCATAGCGCCTATGACCTTTTAATATATCCCCATATCTTTCATTTTTTTTATTCGGTTTTAGAAAAAACGTCAAAAAATTGGCGTCCTGAAAAAATCTATTGTTCGTGCGGTATTGTGTACCAGATTAAAACTATAAGAAGTATTTAGCAAAACAAAGTATGTTCTTCAAGTAGACATGTTGCGCAAAAAAGTAAGCGCTAAATGGAGCGTGTAGCGCTTATTATAGCGCGAGACCAAAAACTTTCTTACATGTTTTTCACTTGTTTTTCGAGAAAAACGTCATAAAATTGACGCTCTAGAAAATTCTTCCATTCGGGCGGTATGATGTTTTCTGGTGAAACTATAAGTAGTATTTCTTAAAATAGAGTATCATTCAAAAGTAGACATGTTGCGCAAGGTATTACAACAAAAAATAGGCGCATAGCGCCTATGACCTTTTAATATATCCCCATATCTTTCATTTTTTTTATTCGGTTTTAGAAAAAACGTCAAAAAATTGGCGTCCTGAAAAAATCTATTGTTCGTGCGGTATTGTGTACCAGATTAAAACTATAAGAAGTATTTAGCAAAACAAAGTATGTTCTTCAAGTAGACATGTTGCGCAAAAAAGTAAGCGCTAAATGGAGCGTGTAGCGCTTATTATAGCGCGAGACCAAAAACTTTCTTACATGTTTTTCACTTGTTTTTCGAGAAAAACGTCATAAAATTGACGCTCTAGAAAATTCTTCCATTCGGGCGGTATGATGTTTTCTGGTGAAACTATAAGTAGTATTTCTTAAAATAGAGTATCATTCAAAAGTAGACATGTTGCGCAAGGTATTACAACAAAAAATAGGCGCATAGCGCCTATGACCTTTTAATATATCCCCATCTTTCAAATGAACCAAAAACAACCACAAAAATGAAAGAGAACACATTGAAATAAATCCTTCTCTATGGGACTATTTTGAATAGGAACTATATTCATGGTCAACGAAAAGTCAAGGGCATTAATTGTGTGCTCGTTTCATACAATTGTGCATGCAGTCTTGAAAAGACGAAATGCCTGTCGGGCGTAGCACAATTTATTGCTAACAAATTAATTGAAATTTTGATTTTCAACCATTTCGAAGTCTAGGAATTTTGTTGAGTCTTATTTTTACATACCTTTACACATGTTAGACACCACATATTTTTAAAATAGGATTTGGTTAACCATTGACCAATTAAGTATCATGAGCAATTGTCTTCTTGACAATAAATAGGCATGAACACTGTTGCATTT
>CAXARO010001183.1:0-85262 GCA_963971305.1 Arcuatula senhousia
TATATGTACAGCACAAACGACATATTATCAGGACAAATAATGTATAATATGACCTAGATATGGACACATCTTATCATACTTTAAGTTGTTATAATTACACATTGTTTTAGCTAAAGATATCGTAGTTTATTTTCAGTACAATCTTTTTCCTTCAAAATGTAATTTGAATAAGAACAACATATTCCTATTGTACCTCTCAACTGGCATGTTGGTGAACACTTTTAGTAAATTTTAATTAAATGTCGCATAAGATTTGAGACCACATAAAAGAGTGTAAGTGTCATTTACTAAAAATCGGCTGTGAAAAGCAGAACTTAAAAATAACAGAATTAATCTTGATTTTTTTTTGTTTTAAATCAAAACTATGTATTATATTAGGGCCTTGCTATGGTTTATTTTTGAGTTCTAAAAGCATTCATTGCTGTACACATACTTCAGATAGATTAAATATTAAGCCATTTTAAGGACAACATATTGATGAACCTTAATACTAATTGTTCGATACCTTTTGTTTCTATGTTTTAAATATGCTGTTTTCCGTTGTGATTTTTTGAATTGCTGTTTGTTTATGTTTGTTGTGTCGCGTACAATTATTCCACATCTCAATATCGTATATGTTAAATGTATTAACACAAATATTGCTGATCAAAGGTTATGTATCTATTAAAACATGCATAATGTCTTTGCATTACCTAAATAACCCTTTACCGTTAATATTGGTACTTGCAAACAACAAATCAATCAAACTAATCAAACTTCTTATTTCTGTAATACGAAAACATAAAAATTTGTAATGAGATTTTACCTGAAAGAGGTTTTCTCAGCTTCCATTTTCTTTATCATAGTTTCCAAAGATCTGATTTTCTTTTCACTTTCTTCTTTCAATAATTTACTGAAAAAAATGATTATGTGTATTTACATACAAAACTAATGTTTCGAGGCGCTGCTTTGTCTTATTTGGCAGTTGTGTGTGTAGTTTGTGCTGCTCATAGACTGTAAAAAGGTAATTTTATAATAAGATATTAACCATTTTATTTGAAACATAAAAATATTGGGTTTTTTTAAATACACACTACTACTAAATCATTGAAAGGGTCTTCTCGATCTCAACATAAAACGATGATGAATTCAAAACATATATTAAACTCAAACCAAATTTTATTTACGAAAGGAAGGCAGACATTAGACTGAGTTGAACAAACCTCATATATGCATATATACATATGTACATCTACAGCTTAAGTGGTAATAAGAAAGAAAAACAAATGCAAAACATGACTAAAATGACTCGCTAATCAAAGTTCTCCAAATACGAGTTATGATAAAGCAATTTGGTTCCGTCGAAAACACGAAACGGTTATAAAACACGAAATAAACAAAGGCTTAACACGTGGTAAATAAAAACAAATATATAATAAGTAACTATACTTTTAATAGGATTTAAATAGACGAATTCACAAAACTAGGTATAGAAGATCCTTTAGTTTACCTGAACATCGCATATTCTTCTTTAGTGTTTTCAGTGTTGGCTTTTAACGATCTGAATTCTTCATTTTTTTCATAAAGCATGTCACTAGAATAAGAAAAGCGTTTATAAAAGTTTAATTTGTTTTTATAATGATCTGATTAAGTTAGAACGATTTGAACAATGTATTATCCTATAAAATGTTCCACTGCAAAACAGATAATTATAATATTTAGAAAAAACAAGTACACACATTTAAAATAACATCTTTAAATAACTTACATGTATGCTACTGGAAAACTTTAAAATTAAGTATACTTAAAGACTTAAAGGTGAATATTTTTGTTTGGGTAAATTGATATGCCATACTAGTCATCACCAGTCAAATGACAATGCTTATAAAGATTGTAAGCTCATGAATATAACTTGAAGTTAAAGTCGACATTTGTTTTATAGTCTCATGTTCATTTACTCAATATCCTTTCATAAATTATTTTATTACAGGAGTTTGTCTTTAATGCCGTGTGGAGTTGGTAGAACAATTCCCCGTGTTTAAGATATATGCTCTTTATCTTTTAGATCTGGTGCATTTGCACATGAGATTACATCTCCTGTGTACACTTTGTGTATTATAAACTATTATCAAAGTTTATGTAAATTCTAAAACCTAAGCTTTAACTCCCTCTATTGTTAATTTGCCCTTCGCTATAATAATTTGGATTTCGTTTGGATTTTTACTTTAAAAACATCTTTTGAAATTGTGGATTTCCATTGTTTGGATTCTAGTGTAAATTTCCGAAATGGCCATACAGCTCATAGAAATTACTTGCAGCTGCAGTCGACCTTTGTGTTTTAGTCTCATGTTCATTTACTCCATATCCTTTCATAAATTATTTTATGTCTTCTGTCAGGATTGGACTATAACATAATCAAATACAGTTGTGAGAAAGTAATACATTCCTTTTCGTTGAAAATATTTTCTGACACAAACTGTTTATATATTTATTCTTAATAATATCACACTTGCCAATCTAACATTTTAATTGTTAGGAATATCAAAAGAATAATCCAAATTAAAAAAGACATATTTATCTATCTTAAATGAAATTTCTTGTAATCAATTTAGATATACAAGTCTTTGGATGTTGTCTTTAGCTGTTGTTTTCCTGTATCTTTTTACAGATTTGACATCTACATAAACCAAATATACAATGAATGTTGGAATAAAAATAACTCTTTTTATTGTGTGTTTGGCCCTAGTGATTTGACTAGGGAAAAAATAAGAACAATTGCAAAATTATGGTTTACCTATAGTCTGCTTCCAACTTCTTAACTTGTTCTTTTAAAAGTCTAATTTGCTCTTCTTTTTCTTTAAGTTTTTTGCTACAAATACATAAAAACGTTTTGTAAAGCACATTTAGAGTATCTCTCTAAGTCCCGTTATTTTTTTGTTGTCATTTTGTCTCAGGTTCTCTCTTGTTGAATTGAACTTCTATCGATTTGAGTTTTACTGTGTGTCTGTTTGTGCTTTGTTATTGATTATCAATAGGAGGAAGGTTGGGAAAAAACTAGTTTAACCCCACCACATTTTAAATGTGCCTGTCTTAAGCCAGGAATCTTTATCAAATCTGATGTTTGTATTCATCAAATTAATGTTTATTGTTTTTTTTGTCAAGAAGAGGGTCTATCGCTGATGCTTTAGGGTTGGGCTTGTATCATACGCAGTTTATTTTCAATCCAGGGCCAATTGCAAAACAGCGAGCAGCGACCGCTGGTCATATCGAAGACTGCTGGCTGTTTTCCGTTGTCGCTTTTTTAAATTATCGTTATTATTGTAGGTTATGTATCGTACACTTATTCAATATCTCATTATCTTCTATTTGATGCAAAATAGACTATATTAAACAATGAATTAGCTAGACGAGCATGATTGAAACTATGCATTTTTACTAATTAAGCATATGTTTTGCAAAAAGCTGATCACAGTAAGAAGGTGTAAGATGAAGGTAGTTAATCTGTTAATATTGTTAATACAATTTTCGGTTTTTACATCATTAAGTCAGCAGATTTGAAACAATGTAAAACAATGTGATATACAACGTCTGGTTCAAGTTTTTTATCGATCAAATTTTGACTTAATCACAGATGGGTCCAGTTCTAATCTGCATTTTTATTGAACCAGAAAACCTGAGCGATAGTTCACTCGTGACAGCTATGGGTCTGATTTTGGTTGCTTTTGTTCGCTTTTAAGTTCATTTTAAAAGCAAAGCTATTCATTTGTATGGCACGCCGTAACCAATTTAATGAGAAAATCTTAGTTTAAGTTACTTAATCCTAGTTTAACCGAGCTTAATCCAGGATTAAGTAGCATAAACTAAGATTAACCCAGCTAAATGTTAGCTACAGAGAAACATTGATTTTCTTAACTTAAACTAAGATTAACTCGTAACTATCATTAAGTTCAGAAAATCTCGGTTTAGCTGACATGACTGAGTTTTAATAGAAAAACTTACTTAGTTTGTCTGGAAAACTTTTAGAAAATCCTAGTTTTTCTTAACTTAATGATAGATACTTCAGTTAATCCTTGATTAAGTTACTTAAAATAAGATGATAGTTACTAGTTAGTTAGGTCAGTTAATCCTAGATTAAGCTCAGTTAATCCTAGATTAAGCTCAGTTTATCTAGGATTAAGTAACTTAATCTAGGTTTTTCTCATTATTGTGGTTGTGGCATGCCATAACAGGTCTTGTGTAATCAGCATTTAAAATAACAACAAAGTATCAGAAAATAAATTTTGCTACGCCTGACGCACGTTTCGTCTATTCAAGCCTCATCGAACATGTCGAAGGTATCTATCTAAAGATGCCAAATAATATATACACTTTGCCATAAGTTAAGCACCACCCTATATATTTTTATAGTTAAAATGCAAACGCCATTTAACTTTATGATATATTTTAAATGTTCATTCTTTAAACACACATATAGATGTAATGTAACACCAAAGGGTATTCGCCAGTGATAGAAATCTAAAGTGAAAAGACACTTCAAACAGATCATGATTAAACGTCTTAAATGTTTCTTATTCAAATTTTGTTCAGTTTCAGTTGTGTCTTCTTTAAGGTGTCTTGATGTCTTACAATAAAACATATTGTTAAAACATATTCATTAAAATGACCAAACAAAACCCATCACATCTTTTCGGGTCAAATTTTAGGCCACAAACTGAAAAAAAGGGTGCTGCCCTTAGAAAATGGAATTGGTATGGACACTTTTTGGGTAAAAATCTTTAATGTCGTATTAATTTGTGCGATCAATGGTGAATGTGTTCTGTCTAAAACATCACTTTTCTAAAATATCATTTTCTGAAAAATCCACTTTAGAAAGAAAATGTCCTTTCATTACAAAAAAAGTTCACCGACATGTGTTTCCTTCTCAACACAAAACTGTTACTGATCAAACAATTTTCATGACAGAAATGTCTTTCTGGAAACAGTTTTAGATCATTTTTTAAGTTTTACGAAAAAAGACATTTTCTGAAAAAAAACCATGAGAAAAAATGTTTGCCTTTAATCTCTGATAAACCTCTCTAAACAATCTAATTTAATCATCATCGAAAAGTAAAAAAAAATAATTTCCATGCGGTTTTAAAGAGAAATTAGCATTTAGCAATAAACATGGTCAGAAAGTCGGGACATTTTTAAGCAGGACCAAAAAACCTGCAAAACCCATTAAAAACCCATACCTGTCATTTGATGTGATTGGCAACGCGACAATTTAAGGAAGTGTCATGTGTCATTCTTTAAAAAAAGTTTTGCTTTAATTCTCTGCTTCTTCTATTGATCTCCAAAACTTGAATTCAGGATCGGGAAAAATCAAACAATAATATGTACCCATATTATAAAAATATCTCTCCATTTTCAAGTTTTGTAGGATGCAAATTGCTCTAATACCCAAAGGTTCTTGTATGCAAAAGATCAGAATATTTCAAATAAAATATAAAAAGAGGGTGCCATTTTAAAATGGGTGGTGCTTAACTTTTGGCGGACTGTATTATATCTAGAACATGTTTCATTATTTAGGCCAATCTATGTTATTTTCATCTTTAAAGGGTCATAACCCATAAACGTAGTCGTCTGACAACTTTTACACAATAGAGACTTTTGTCCTGCTCAACAATCTGGGGTGTCAGCAAGCAACATCTTTTCTTCATCTGCAATAGTTTTAATTCTACAGGTCAAAACGTGAAAATAATTAAACCTTTAAAGACTAATAGCATCTATTTGTGATGCTAAAACGTAAGGTTGTATCAAACTTTTTGTACTCTTTTACTCTATGATTCAAAAGCCAAAACTGTTTTTTAACTGTCTTGTTATTTATTCAGCAGTCACCATTTGTGCAATGTTGGTTAAAGACGTCTTATAGATAGTTTGCATAATCTCAAAGCAATTCGATCCGTGGTTTCCAATGAGAGGATTTTTAAAGAAAAGATACGATCAAAGGGCATCAAGTGATAGTAATAGCTAAGTTGACCCTTCCGGTCACGTTAGATAAAAAATAACTTAATCCTGTGTTAAATAAGAATGTACAGTTATAAGAAAATAGTAAAGATAATGACTTCACATATATGAAAAATTAAATCTCAATTTATTTTTTTTACTTTACCTGTTTGGAGAGTTCTGATTTGTTGTTAAGTCCTTTAAACATTTTATAATTTCTATGCCGTTACTGAAATATAACAATATGTAATTCACGAAAAGCTATACATAACAAAGAATAATGTGAGGGGCTAACATATGGAGGCAGCCTCGCTTAATATAAGACTCTATTTATAATCCAATAATCTCGTCAATTATCCCTCATAAATAATATTCGAAAGGCTATGATGTTTCTTCCTGCAGATTTCCTTATGATGTGCTTCCATCCTGCAAATTTTCATCAAAATCCATAAAGTGGTTTCTGAGGAATTGTGCTTATGAGGTAAAGGTCTCCAGTTGACCACTATGTTCATAAAATTAGAGTCCAGTTATCTTCCCTGAATTAAATTCAACCGCAATAAAAATTCTTCCTGCACATCTCCACATGTCTCAATATTTAATATTAAGTCTCATAAAAAATTGCGCTTACGAAGTCTCCCATTCCCCACTTTATTGACAAAAATTAAAATCTAATTATCCCAACTGATTCTTATACTTAAGTTATTAATAAAAGACCCTCTTTTGGGCATAAAAAATAACTTTATCAATCAAAATCTACTAAATGTAACACTCATATATCATATATTTTTGCATAAATATAGTCTTTTATTAATATGCATTATAGGATAAAGCACATTTCCTATATCGCACCCCTATAATCGCACCTCTTACCCTATATCGCACCCCTTACCCTATATCGCATACCCTATATCGCACTCCTACAAAATATCAATATTTTATTCTAAATGATATAATGAACATTACATGGTAAAATCTGCATCCACATGCTGTATAAACCCTCGACCTATATCATACCTAAGGCCGTTGTCTCGGGTAAATACAGCATATGATACATATTTTTCCATGTATTATTCAGCATATAATTAGCATAGAATTAATAGCGTACCGTTATAATACAAGGCCAAATGAGGAAGAAAACTTAAAACTCAAAGTATTGTTATTTTCATGATAGAGCGTCATGTCTGACAGGCAAATTGTTAACACGGGGTAACATTGCTTCCAGGTTGTCGTCAATTTACGACATACATCATGTGCTAAGTTACAAATAAGGTATTTATATCTCTCAGATGAGCGCAAATGTTGTTTGACATAAAGGTTAAGTTATGCTATCCATTCCGTATTTTACCCACAATAATTTCATTGCTGGCAAGGGACGGGTGTGCTATAGGCAGAATCGTTCTCGTTTTGACTTGAGTTTGCGTTGCTAATTGAGGTTTGGTTGTTATGTGTGTTTTAGTTCGTTTTAAAGTTTGTTTTGTTGTAGTGTTTTATATCTACCGAGTTCGTCTTTGTCTTTTCGGAATAACGATATTTGATTGCACCTTTGGTACAAATTTGCTCATTTCAACAGAATCATAGGAAGGAAATATTTTTTAAACAAAGTAGTATCGTCATTGTTCATTCCGTAAGAAGAATCAGCTGTGAACTGTTTATGTCTTTGAATGACTATCCCTTTTATCCAATCAAATCTATAAAACAAGCCCGAGAATTTTTGAGAAAATTTGCAGAAAAAAATGGCAGAGAATAGGTACAATCTAAATTTTACCTTAAACTGAAATTTCCAGTTACCATGCCTTTTATTGCAGAACCTATTGATCTTATTTCTTGATCTCTTTCAAGGAGCTTTTTACTGAAAATAAACGGATACAATTTCATATAGAACACATTAAAATATAATGGGACATGGAGAATAGAAAGGTCTAGCGAGAATTCGGGAAAAAATTACTTCAAACAAATAAACATGATTTCTTTGTGTTTTAACCGGTCGTGTGGTTGTTAACTCGTAGATACTAACGCCGAGGCTCGTGGTTAAAATTTCGTCACCCAATTTTCTAACTTCTTTTGGAACCATTTGCGCTGATGGTGGTCTTATGTAGTCATATAGCTATTTGATTTTCGCATTTTTATCGTCTAGACAGGGTAAATCGGTCAGGCAATATTCCTTCCTCATGGTCCTTTACAGACCACATAAATCTAGTATAGTTTTTGTTTCAATGTATTCTAATAATTTAAAATGTTATACATATTGTCTTAAGCAATAGATACATCTATATACCTGCGCTGGAAATGTTCACTATATTTCATGTATCAATACACAAGTTGGTGCATAATTAAGCATTCCTGACCTTTCACCTTGGGTCAATACACATTTTTCACAAATATTCGAGAAGGCGGAGTCATTGCGATAAAGTTAGATCTGTTCTGCCATTTGCATGCTTAAATAAGTGTAATCTTATTAGGTCTTTGGTCTTTTTTAAATTGCAATAGGGACCCAAAGTCAGAGTTTTCAGCTAACAGCGATTAAACAGGTCAAGGGTTATGTAAATTTCTTTCAAAATCAGGTCATTTTCGTTTTTTGCATATTCATTTATCAATGTTTGAATTGAATTATGGGATACGGTACTATAAAACATGCCAATCAATATTCATGATAGCATAGACCTGTATATCTAATATATAGGTCTATGATGGTAGAAAAGTGTATGAAGTTGCAGAGTATGGAAATAGAATTTGAATGTACCTTCCTCTTTATACAAAGAATAATGTTATGCTATCATATTTAGAATTTAAGACACTTTGTTTTAAAAGAATCCCTTTCAAACACACACGTTTGTGTCGAATGTTCGAGTGATTTAAAAAAATAAGACCTTAAATTCAAATGCCCAATTGCAACTTCTTTGTAGATTATTTGTCTTTCAAATGATCAAATCATAAATACAATGTATGTGTATGCATTACTGAATACCAATTGATTTTCGCATTTTTATCGTCTAGACAGGGTAAATCGGTCAGGCTATTTTCCTTCCTCATGGTCCTTTACAGACCACATAAATCTAGTATTGTTTTTGTTTCAATGTATTTATATAACAAAAAAGTAATATGTGTCTTGTTCACTCACTTTTTAGATTCTTTCTGATATTAGTACTTATAATTAGCTCTGCCTTTGAACGCTTTAGACCTTTGATTTTTATGAAAAATATACACATGCCATATATGGGTATATAGCACATTTAAATTAAAGACACATGACAGTATAGGATATCATTTTACCATAAGCTATTATTTTTCGTATCTGTGTTTTTAATGTCGTCTTGTAACGATCTGATTTTTTCATCCTTGTTCTTTGTTTTGCCTTCCAATGATCTTATTTCTGCATCTTTATCTTGAAGCTGTTTGCTGCAAATTTACAAAATGTATATTTGTTTATGAACGTAAAAAATATTTTAGACATAAGAGAGCATGGTTGAAAGCTTAATGTAATGAAGATATGTTTTACCCAGAAATCTTTTTAGCGGTTAACGTTCCTGTCTTAAAAAATATAAATAAACATATGTCAAACTGATAAAGACATACAGTCTACTTAAATCACATTTTCCCCATCCCAATTAGACTGAAATGTTATAAAAGACAACTTTGAATATACATCTATTACAAAATTTGTCTTAAACTTGGTTTATATTGCTAAGAATTATTCAACCATGTTGATTGATTATTTGTTCACCTTCGTGACGACAGATATATTTTTGTGTATTTGATACAGCCATCAATCAGTATCTTGGATGTTTTGTTCCCGAAGACTTTATATGATAACAAATTGAACAAATTCAATGTGGACTATCTAAATCATTTTCATTTTTTTTAAAACTTGTCTCATTATTGTCATTTTCATTGTTTGACGGCTTTGGTGTTTTCGTTGCCATGTAGATTTCTACACGGACTAAAACCTCGAAATACAGATTTTTGTTCTTCATATCTTTTAAATTACACATAACAAGTTTTCTGTTGGCCTTTTTCGATTAGTACAAAAAATGTTTCGTATACAATGTCCCTTTTTTACAGGTACAACCGCTGAAATCGTAGTTAACGCTAGATAATAATAAATAAATGTATACTTCACACACAAAAACACTAAAACTGGTCATTTTTCAAGTTTGCATGTGTCCCTTTATATATATACACTGTTTAGCGTTTTGTAGCTGGTTATATAATTCAAATGAGTATTTTCAAATATTAATCAAAACAATTGATCTACTCAAAATTATTGTCATCGTTTTACAGCATTACAACAATTGATTTATAAACTGTGTTCACCTTTTTAATTGCATATGAACAACTCATATCTTGTCATAATGGTTGACTAATGTACTTTTTGTAAAATGAACAGAAATTACAGGCGCAGAAATTTTAAGTTGGTAGTCGATAATGCCAATACTTTTTTGTCATTGACGAGTCAAGTAAAAAGTTTACAGAAGTGGAATATTTAAAATATTTAACTATCCTAAAGACACCATATTAGTGCTGTTTGGTGAAAGTATTTTAGCAGACCGTTAGCACTCCAATGGGTACTTATTGTGCTCCATCGCCTGATCCTAAAGCCGTAAGGCCTATTCTATGAACTATAACACCCATAAGGAGTCATCTGACAACTTTGAACCAATGGACAGTTTTGTCAAGCTTAATGAGCTTAAGTGTTAAGGAAGCAGCACCTTTCTGCAAAAGTTTTTTTTCAGATAGAGGGCAAAAACATGAAAAAAAAACACGATCTGTTTTTACTTGTAATGGACCATAATCCCTACAAGAGATCTTCTGACAATATTTACCAAATAGAGACATTCCTAGAGTTTAAATTGGATGAAGGTTTAGGCAAAAACAGCTTTTCTCTACTTGCCAACGTTTTCAGTCTATAGGGCAAATACATGAAAATTCTTTTTTACCTTAAAAATTTTGAAGGGCTCAAATGGACCAAGATCCCCAATTGGAGCCCCAATGAGGGAGAGAGAGAAATAGTCCATAAAATCATGTTATATCTTCCGCATATTTGATACTATTACACACTCAGTATTAGACCAAATGACAAAAGGATAACTGTTTTGGAATGCTGAATTACTGTGGAGGCTAAAACTTTAATTGGATTATGCACAAGTAAAAAGAAAAGCCTAAAATTTTGTCTTTATTCCAAGATGCAGATTTTGGGATTATCATTATTGTTTGAAATTGGTTGTTATGTATTTATACAACAATGGAATCGCTTGATTACCATTAATGTAGTTATGATTATGCAATCATGCTATGCTCATAAAATGTAAAGATACTCAGTACTATGTTTTTAGCTGTGCATTGATGTTGACTTAGCAATATGACATCGCATTTTGTACCATGACTTTATGTTGGAATGCTTTTTAAACCTGAATTATATTGCTATAAAACACACGACAAAAAAAAACGCTTATAACTTGACTGTTAGTTGACGGTCAAGCACTTGTTACAATCGACAAATGATCAGCTTTCCTTTAATAACAATTAATACTGATTTTTTAGTATAAAGATGCATTTTTTTTTAAATAATAAATTTTTTTTCAAGAAAAATGTAACTTTTCAACAAAAATAGCAGAAAATTCCCCAAAATTTTGTTTTGTTTTGCCGGAAAATTTTATTCTGTGGTTTTTAAATCATTTACCTATGTTATTCGCAAAAAGCTCAATGATTTTGGGTAGGTTCCTTTGCGAATATTAAAGATAAAGAAGGCAAAATTTAAGAAAATTAAAAGACTCATTTTGTCGATTTTATTAACACATTTTTAATGTTTGACTAGGGATAGTATAATGGCAATATTTTCTTTTTTGTTTTTCAGATAAAGAAAAAAGACAGAGCCATTCCAGGAATATGGATTGAAAAGACATATATTTTGAGTGGACTTATGAGATCAGATGTCTCAATATGGACCAACATCCCCAATTGGAGCCCTAATGAGGGAGAAAGATAGTCCATAAAATCATGTTATATCTTCCGCATATTTGATACTAGTACACACTCAATATTAGACTAAATGACAAACGGATAACTGTTTTGGAATGCTGAATTACTGCGGAGTCTAAAACTTTAAATGGATTATGCACAAGTAAAAAGAGAAGCCTAAAATTTTTACTTTATTCCAAGATGCAGATTTTGGGATTATTTTCTGCCCAGATCACCAATACCTCCTAGTTTTTCGGGGTTTGCTAAATTACGGAAAATCTAATCATACAACCCCAACCGATATTAAAACTGTAAATAGAAAAGTTTCTGAGCTTTAAAATAAGCTATGACACATGTACAGAATATTCATAGGAATAAATCTACAATCAATAATGTTAGTGTTATCGGCAATGGAAAATCAATTAGGCCAGTTGAGGCAAATAGCTGTAGGTTTAAGAGGGTCGATGGATATCGCAATAAGAAATCTAGCGAAAATACCAATCTAACGCACATCATGCACTAACACATTCAAACACTGCAAAAATAAAACGCAAAATACCTTGCATACAATATGAGAAACAAGTCGTTTTTACGACATGTGATAGCGGAAAAAAACTGGTTATAACGAGAAAAGAAAGTCTCGAAATAACGAGGAATTAAGTCATTATAACGAGAAATTAAGTCATTAAAACGAGAAATTCGGTCGTTATAACGATAAATTGGGTCGTCATAACGATAATTTAAGTAGTTATAACAAGAAATTAAGTCGTTGTGGCGAGAAAAAAAATGATTTTTACGATGAATAAAAGTCGTAATAACGAAAATTAAAGTCTTTATTACGAGAAAAGACTCGTAATACAAAGAGATAAAAGTCGTTATAACGAGAAATTATGTCCTTATTAGGAGAAATTAAAGTCGTTATGACGACGTCAAATTAAATCAGTATAATGTGAAACAAGTCGAAATGACGAGCAAAAATTCCCCCCTTCTTAAGGAAATAAAATCGTAAAAACAGTACAGAATCTATTGGCATTGAAAAGTCTGTTTTTTGTTTTTAGTCTCGCATGCCAAGTGGTGAAATTTAGAAATTCCAATTTTTAACTTTAAAAAAATGTATACAATGTATACGTACTTGTAGTATGAATTATTATATTTTTTCCTATCTAAACATATAAAATACTTGAGGCTCCCAGGAACCTGAATAGCTCACCTGATCTCTCATGCTAAAGCCTCTTACCTAGTGTGCAGCATGGTCTACATGTACTTGGTATGTAACATAAAAGAAACTAGTTAGGATAGAAAACACTTTTAAGATCAAGAATACAAAGTTACAAAGTTTTCCATTTGAAAGAAAAAAAAAAAACAGCAAACAAGTTAAAATTGAATGAAAACACTTAAAAGGATGATCTGACAATTTTGACCCTGAAATCATTTTTGTAGATCTTTATGAGCTGAACAATTTTGCACTGCTTTTCTGACCCCCTGTTCTATTTTTAGTAACAGCGGCCATGTTGGTCAGTCGACTTTCACAAATTTCACAAACTTGGTAGAGGACATCCTAAAAATCAAGTGTACAAAGTTTCAAAGCAATCCCACCAGTGGTTTTAGAAAAGAAGATTTTGAAAAATCAGTAAAAATTGATAAAAAAATCAGTTACAGGGAGATAACTCTTAAACAGTTTATCTGACAATTTTGACCCTGAAATCATTTTATAGATCTCAATAAGCTGAACAATTTTGCAATGCTTACTTTTCCTCTAGCACTGACAGTTTTCAAGATAAAGTCCCAAGACTGTGAAAATAGTCAATTTTGACGATTAAGGGGAAATAACTCCTATAAAAAGTCGTCCCACAACTTTGACTCAAATAAAAGTTTTGTTGTGCTTTTGATGCTGAAAAGGAAGGTTGCTTCGGATTTTCTTTATCTTTCATACTTTTTGAGTCATACGCTAAAAACTATGGTCTGATCCCCGTGTTCTATTATTAGTAACAGCAGCCATGTTGGTCAGTTGACGTTCACAAATTTCACAAACTTGGTAGAAGACATCCTAAATATCAAGTGTACAAAGTTTCAAAGCAATCCCATCTGTGGCTTTAGAGAAGAAGATGTTTGAAGAAAAGTTAACGGACGGGCGGACGAGGGACGCTTAATGATAACCCTTCGGGTCAGGTGAGTTAATAACCAACCTAATGAGTGATTTTCAGATTGAGTAATAAGGTGGTATCAACCATGACATGGCCATTAGAATTTAAGATTCTTGTCATTACCTGTTGTTATCATTTTCTGTTTTCATCTTCTCTATGTCAGCTTCCAATGAGTTGATTTTGTCTTCTTTTTCTTTAATGTCTTTTCTGAAAATACATGCCAAAATATTATTCAAAATGCAAAATTAAACGACCAGTAATATGGAAACTCGTTCCTTAATTATAGAAATTCATAGACAGACAGGCCAATACATTTTTCCCCGTGGAAAAGTTTATCATAAAACGATTAAGATTTGATAAACATCTCATCTTTTCTGAAAATACATATTTAAAATGCAAAATTAAAAGACCAAAGTTTCTATTCTTTTACATCGATGCAAGTGGAAGAATTTGATAATAAATTCCTATAATTCTTTGTAATGTTTTTATATGATGAAATTATATATTATTAAGTAATGACATATATAACATAGAATATAATGTTATTGAAAAGTCTAGTTTAGGAATAAGTTTGGTTTTGGTGGAATTTGGATATTCCCATTTTTGACATTTTGAAAGGTCTTATACAATGTTTTTGTAGTGAGAACTTCAGTTTCAAAAGTCTTCATTTATTTATTTTTTTTTTTTTGCTTTAAAAATCTAAAATATAAAAAACGTTGTGTTTGCTTTTCAGATTTATAGTAACAAATAACCATGACGAAACTAAAAATGTATTAGAGTTTGGGACTTCTTATTACCTGTAGTTATCATTTTTTGTTTTCATTTTCTTAATGTCAGCTTCCAATGAGTTGATTTTGTCTTCTTTTTCTTTAGTGTTTTTTCTGAAAAAAACATGCCAACATATACAAAATGCAAAATCAAACGACCAGTAATACAAGAACTCCTATATATAGAAATCAAAAGACACTGAGAAGATAAATACATTTTCCTCGTGGAAAGGTTCATCATAACAACCATGACATGGCCTGTTGTTATCATTTTCTGTTTTCATCTTCTCTATGTCAGCTTCCAATAAGTTGATTTTGTCTTCTTTTTCTTTAGTGTCTTTTCTGAAAATGCATGCCAACATATTCAATATGCAAACGACTTTAAGTTAATGACCAGTAATACCAGGACTCGTTCCTATTTACAGAAATTCAAAGACACCCACATCAATACATTTTCCTTGTTGAGAGGGTCATGATAACTCGATTAAAATTTGATAAATATATCATTTTTTTCAAAGAAAGATGATGAAATATAAAAGGTAAAGGTGTCTCCTTTCTTTTACATGTCTTAGGTTTGTTGTAATCAATCCTACTGTTGTAGTATTGTTTGTAACACTTTATATGATGAAATGATAAGTTACGATGAGACTGGGAAAATATACTTACAGCATAGAATATATATTAGTATTGAAAAGGCTGGTTTGGGGGTTTAGTCTCACAGGCCAATAAGTGGATTTTAGATGTTCCTCTTTTGTCATTTTTAGCTATTGTCATCACTTGGCGTCCGTCGTCCGTCCGTCGTCCGTTAACTTTTTAAAACGTTAACTCCTCTGACACCATAAGTCCAATTGAAACCAAACATGGTATGGTGGTTCATTAGCATTCGTTGCTTAAAACTGATGTGTGGAATTTTGATTGGTTGTTAAACCTGGACGCCGTGGCTAAAAATAGAACATAGGGGGAAATGCAGTTTTTTGCAAATAACTCAAAAACGGCTACAGATATCAAAATTCTGGCAACATAAAAGTGATCAGCACCTCAAGATATACCTCCCCTGAAATTTTTAAGAAAATCCAACAATCCATGTATGAGTTATTGCCCTTTTTGTGGATTTTTTTGCAAATTTCGCACCTGTTTAGCTCAATATCTTAAAAACTATTCAAGATATTTGAGAAATTGAAATTGCATATTGTTAAGCACATCAAGATTTATAAAATATGTATGACCTTTCCTGTTAGGAGTTATTGCCCTTAGAGCATCAAAATTGAGCATTTTAACAGCATTTTCTCATTACATTAAAGACGTTAACTCCTCTGACACTTCAAGTCTGATTGGAACCAAACTTGATATAGTTGTGTATTAGCGTTAGGTGTATAGAACTGATGTGGGGATTTTTGATTTGTTGTAAAACATGGCCACTGTGGCTCAAAATTGAACATAGGGGTAAATTGCAGTTTTTTTGCAAATAACTCAAAAATGGTGACAGATTTTAAAATTTTGATTGAGAACAAAGGTGATTAGCACCTTAAGATCCACCATATTGTCAAATGACACCTTATTAAACTTTTGACCCTTTCAATGTCAAATAGATTTTGCCTAATAACCTTTACATCTTGCACATATGTCAGGTGAGCGATTCAGGCTCCTGGGAGCCTCTTGTTATAGATTGTATATAATATATTTGTAGCGAGGATTTCTCTTTCAAAAAGTGTGGATTTTACTTGTTGCTATTTAAAAAATCTAAAATATAACCGACCAAGTGTGGGTTTTTTTTGGATTGAGTAACAAGGTAGTAACAACCATGACATGGCCAGTAGAATTTGGGATTATTGTCATCACCTGTTGTTATCATTTTCTGTTTTCATCTTCTCTATGTCAGCTTCCAATGAGTTGATTTTGTCTTCTTTTTCTTTAGTGTCTTTTCTGAAAATGTATCCCAACATATTCAAAATGCAAAAGTTAATGACCAGTAATACCAGAACTCGTTCCTATTTACAGAAATTCAAAGACACCCACATCAGTACATTTTCACGGGGTAGAATTTGTACGACTAAATCGGCATGGTGCGAAGGGGACAAGAAAATTTGGGACGGTTTTTAGTAAAAACTCATGTAAACATCCGCTTCAGAATGAGAAAGGTAAGAAAAAATTATAAAATTCTAAAACTCCTGGTAGCTTTTCTTAACTGAAAGCATGCGGAAGATGTACCTATTGTTGTCTAGTTTAAAGGATTGAAAGAGCCTTTTGTTTATGTTTTATACATTTTGTGTGAAACTGGTTCAATCACATGCAACACGAGCATTTTTGTTTCACTTCAATCTTTAAAAGACTCAAAAACAGGTAAACAGATATTCCAACAGCATATCAGGTTATTTTATATGAACGCCTTCACACATATGCTATCCCAATGATAACTTAAGAAGTTAAAAATTGTTGATTTTTTACCGTACAATAGAAAATAATAAGAAGTTGGATAAGTGTTCCCGACTCAGCTCACATAACCAGCGGTAATTTAGAAAAAAAATCAATGGAAAAAACACCAGCACTAGAATTGTACAAAACATTTTTTATTTATGGATTTCATGCCCCGAACCCTCACGGCGTCTTGTCAGAGGAAATTGAATTAGATTATTTTATATTTTTTTTGTCCGTACTTTCGAAAGTGGTTTAGCAAAGCAATTCTTATGGCCCGACCACGTATATGAATCGGATATATATAGTTTTCCGATTCCGTCCGTCCATACTTTCGTAACACTTTGGTTAAGTTCTTTGTTGCGTTACACAACTAAAATATTTTTTATTCTAAATATTTGGGGTCAATGAAATTTCAATTTCACCGCTATAGATATGTCTTAGGTAGCACTACACCAACCGCTAGAAATTAGTTCGCTGTGACATTTATTTTGAGAATGAAAGACTTTGGTTAGGATCTTGGTCGAAAACTATACAAGTTGGGGTCAATAATATTCTACAAAAATGTGTCCCTGGTAGTGCTACATCACCTCTTAGAAATTAGGTCACTGTGACCTATATTTTAAGCATGAGAACCTTGGTTGAGCTCTAGATTATGACAACGTTCATCCGGATACCACATGTGGGGGTGGGGGTGGGGGACAACGAAATTTCGCCACTAGATATGATAACCTTGCCTGTCTGTATGTCTGTAACGCTCTTTGTTAAGGTCCATATCTCAAATACTAAATGCTTGGGGTTAATCAAATCAATCAAATCAAATTTATTAGCACAAGTTACGACCAATGAAGGGCCAAAGGCTACAAACAATAAATTGACAAAATTTCAACAAATAATAATAGTACATGTATGTACAATGAAACTTAAGTGTCTCCTGTCCTCAGTGTCATTGACTGTTTTAAAAAGGATCCCAGAAATTTCACTTCTTGACTATTATTTGGGTTTAAGATTAAATTTAGCTTTATTTCGTTTTGTGAAGAAGAATCAATGTTAATTTTATCAAAATATATTTTCTTGCAATTTTCGTTAATTTTACAACTAAAAAGAAAGTGACTCTCATCTTCAATCACGTTACAAGTTTTGCAAATTCTATCTCCTCTTTGTATTTTCTTATATCTCCCAGTTTCTATAGCTATCTGGTGGTCACTTAACCGTAATTTACATATTAATTTTCTGTATTCAGTATTGTCTGTTAACAAATATGGTTATAAATAATAATAATTTTTTATTTATTTAAAAGTTTGTAGCTTGCTATTTTGGTCCAAGTTTTCAATCTTGTCCCAAAATATATTATTATAACTATTTTCAACTTCCTCTTTATAGTATTTCTTTTATGATATTTCACCATTAGATGTGACTTGATTATCACATACCCACCATTTAGAAATTTCGGTTTAACAGTCTCGAGGGAGTTGTGTCTACAAAAGGTAATCTATAAACTAAAATGAATAGAGTTGATAAAGTAAAAAAACTCCTTTAAATTCTGGTCGATAATTTGGCCTTCCAGTATTACAAATCATGAAAACAATGCTTCAAAATTTCATCAAAATCCCTCTTGCGGTCTCAGTGTCAATTAAAGTTTGACGGGCACACAAACTGACGGACAAAATACCATTTCTAGGTTCCTTTGTCGCATTGCGGCGAGAGACAATTTAAATGAATTATCTAGCAGGGGATTGTTTTTTATGGTATATTTCCTAGTGATATGCTATAACCATTTTATTCATTTTAACATAAAATATTTGTTTAAGTATTGCATATTTGCTAAGTGAATCTTCTGTAAAATAAAGGCATTAGTTTGTACACTCGACTTTGAATGTATGCTGGATTTGTTTTAAATTTGTTAGTTTATTATTACCTCTATTTACATTAATTAAAACTGGTTTCGGAGTTTCAAATTAATTGAGGAGGTACCGTAATATATATTAGCCATGCATAATTCTCTTAGCAATGTTTGTGCCGTTCCAAATCTTCTTAATTTGTATTTTCTATATAAAGCCTCTATGCTTGTGCCCAAAGAAACTATGTATATAATCAATTGAATAAATAAAACATTTTACAGGTACAAAATACCATAAAAAACTCACTTTTTTTAAGATGTTGTCTTAAAAGGTTTCGATATGCATCAATTTTTGACGCATGGACGGCCTTTGAATCAGCTTCACACTTTAACCATTAATTGAATTTAAAAACGGTGTGGCCTAACATCAATAACAAACCACTATGTTGAGCATGGGCATTTTGATTTTGATATATCATTTTAAATATACGCAGAATCTTTTGAAAACTTTGATAAGAATATTTTCTGCCATTCATTTTGTTCTTACACTGCAATGCCGGAACATTTTTTTGCCGTAGACTTTCTATCCCGTGATTTTGCTTGTTAAGAGGTTCATCATAACTCGATTAAAATTTGATAAATATATCATGTTTTCAAAGAAAGATGTTGAAATATAAAATGTAAAGGTGTCTCCTTTTTTTAACATCTCTGTGGATTCTTGTAATCAATCCTACTTTTGAAGTATTGTTTGTAACATTTTATTTGATGAAATGATAAGTTACGATGAGACTGAAAAAAATATACTTACAGCATAGAATATATATTTGTATTTAAAAGGCTTGTTTGGGGGTTTAGTCTCACATGCCAGTTAGTGGATTTTAGATGTTCCTCTTTTGTCATTTTTAGATCACCTGACCCGAAGGATCATGTGAGTTATTTTCATCACTTGGCGTCCGTCGTCCGTTCGTCGTCGTCCGTCGTCCGAAAACTTTTTAAAACGTTAACTCCTCTGACACCATAAGTCCAATTGAAACCAAACTTGGTATGGTTGTTCATTAGCATTCGGTGCTTAAAAATGATGTGGAAAATTTTCATTCGTCGTAAAACCTGGCCGCCGTGGCTAAAAATAGAACAAAGGGGGAAAATGCAGTTTTTTTGCAAATAACTCAAAAACGGCTACAGATATCAAAATTCTTGCAACATAAAGGTGATCAGCACCTCAAGATATACCTACCCTGATATTTTTAAGAAAATTCAACAATCCATGTAGGAGTTAGGATGGGTACTAATTGTGCACCACTTATAGCCGACCTTTTCCTATACTGTTATGAATCACAATTTATGGCTAAATTACAAAAAGACCCGAACAAACAGAACCTAATCGAAACTTTCAATTATACTTTTAGATATTTAGATGACATTCTTGCACTCAACAATCCTTCATTTTCTAATTTTATTACAGATATCTATCCTTCTGAATTAACCTTAAACAAATCTAACGTCACCGGTGATAGATGTCCTTTTTTAGATTTAGATTTAAGTATTATTGACGGAAAATTACATACCAAAGTATATGATAAACGTGACGACTTTACCTTCCCTATTATAAATTTTCCTTTTCTTGAAGGAGATGTTCCACTAGCGCCGTCATACGGGGTTTACATTTCACAGTTAGTAAGATATGCTCGGATCTGCAGTTGTGTTTCTGATTTTAATAATAAAAACCGTTTTATTACTGAAAAATTATTGAAACAAGGTTATCGATACCACAAATTAGTAAAATCTTTTTCTAAATTCTTCCACAAGTATCGATCTCTTATTGAAAAATTTAATTGTACACGTCACTTTCTTATAGTGAAAGGAATATCACATCCTGTATTTTATGGTAATGTTTTTTATAAAGCTCACAAATTTAAAAGCAATCCAATAGAAATGAAAAATTGGCTTCAAAATTTATTACGGAAAGGATATGAAATGAATATCTTGGTTAAATCTTTGAATTTAGTGTTTTTTGGCAGAAATATTGAAAACTTGATACTCGCTTTAAAACTTCCATAAACGTTTTTACTATTGTCATTTTTAAGCATTATAGCGATCAAGCGTGTCGGTTTTGTGTGATGACACTTCACTAAATCATTATTGCTTAAAGTGTTGTGTCGGATTTAAAATCGATACGTTTGATTTTTTTACATCAGTCGATTGATGACTCTCAGCTAGCTGTCAGTAACAGCGAGTGTTCTATAGAGAGTTCCTTTACCGTCCTTTTGTTTGTTCTTGTTTTTTGTCTTAGGTTCTCTCTAGTAGAATTGGACTTTAATCGATTTGATTTTTATTGTGTGTTTAGTTTTTGTGCTTTGTCTAGGAATATTGATAGGGGGAAGGTTGGGCCCAAAAAACTAGTTTAACCCCGCCACATATTACATGTGCCTGTCCTAAGCCAGGAATCTTTGACAAAGCTTTCGTTTGTACTTGTCTTTTTGATGTTTTCTGTTCCTTGTTTAAGAAGGGGGTCTATCTGTGACTATTTCAGGGCTGGATTTGAATTATATGCATCTTATTTAGACCATGGGCCAATTGCATAACCGCGAGCAGTGCCAAATGGCCTCGTTGAAGGCTGCTGGCGGTTGTCCATTGTGGTTTTTCTAAATTGCCGTTTAATTGTGGGCTGTGTCGCGTACACTTATTCCACATCTCTTTATTTTCTAGTTATTGCCCTTTTTGTGGATTTTTTTGCAAATTTTGCACCTGTTTAGCTCAATATCTTGAAAACTATACAAGATATTTGAAAAATTGAAAATGCATATTGTTAAGCACATAAATATTTACAAAATATGTAAAAGTTTAACGTTGTAGGACCTTTCCTGTTAGGAGTTATTGCCCTTAGAACGTCAAAATTGAGCATTTTTAAAAGCATTTCCTCATTACATTGAAAATGTTAACTCCTCTGACACTTTAAATCCAATTGGAACCAAACTTGGTATGGTTGTTAATTAGCATTAGTTGTATAGATGCGGGGATTTTTGATTGGTTGTAAAACATGGCCACTGTGGCCAAAAATAGAACATTGGGTTAGATTGCATTTTTTTGCTAATAACTCAAAAAGGGTGACAGATTTTTGAATTTTGATTGAGAACAAAAGTGATTAGCACCTTAAGATCCACCATATTGTCAAATGACCCCCTTATTAAACTTTTCACCCTTTCAATGTCAAATAGATTTTGCCTAATAACCTTAACTTCAGGCACATATGTCAGGTGAGAGATTCAGGCTCCAGCTGGGAGCCTCTTGTTAAAGATTGTATACAATAAATTTGTAGCAAGGACTTCTCTTGAAAAAGTGTGGATTTAACTTGTTGCTATATAAAAAAATTGACCAAGTGTGTTATTTTTGGATTGAGTAACAGGGTAGTAACAACCATGACATGGCCATTAGAATTTGAGATTCTTGTCATTACCTGTTGTTATCATTTTCTGTTTTCATCTTCTCTATGTCAGCTTCCAATGAGTTGATTTTGTCTTCTTTTTCTTTAGTGTCTTTTCTGAAAATGCATCCCAACATATTCAAAATGCAAAGGTTAATGATCAGTAATACCAAAACTCGTTCCAATTTACAGAAATTCAAAGATACCCACATCAGTACATTTTCTTGTTGAGAGGTTCATCATAACTCGATTAAAATTTGATAAATATATCATGTTTTCAAAGAAAGATGTTGAAATATAAAAAGTAAAGGTTTCTCCTTTCTTTTACATTTCTGTAGTTTCTTGTAATCAATCCTACTTTTGAAGTATTGTTTGTAACATTTTATATGATTAAATGATAAGTTACGATGAGACTGGGAAATATATACTTACAGCATAGAATATATTTTTGTATTGAAAAGATTTGTTTGGGGGTTAAGTCTCATTGGCCAATAAGTGGATTGTAGATGTTCCTTTTTTGTAATTTTTAAAGATTGTATACAATTTATCTGTAGCGAGGAATTCTCTTTCAAAAAGTGTGGATTTTACTTGATGCTATTTAAAAAAAACTAAAATATAACCAACCAAGTGTGTTATTTTTGGATTGAGTAATAAGGTGGTATCAACCATGACATGGCCATTAGAATTTAAGATTCTTGTCATTACCTGTTGTTATCATTTTCTGTTTTCATCTTCTCTGTGTCAGCTTCCAATGAGTTGATTTTGTCTTCTTTTTCTTTAGTGTCTTTTCTGAAAATACATCCCAACATATTCAAAATGCAAAAGTTAATGACCAGTAATACCAGAATTCGTTCCTATTTACAGAAATTCAAAGACACCCACATCAGTACATTTTCTTGTTAAGAGGTTTATCATAACACGATTAAAATTTGATATAAATATATCATGTTTTCAAAAAAAGTTGTTGAAATATAAAAGGTAAAGGTGTCTCCTTTCTTTTACATCTCTGTGGTTTCTTGTAATCAATCCTACTTTTGTAGTATTGTTAGTAACATTTTATATGATAAAATGATAAGTTACGATGAGACTGGGAAAATATACTCACAGTATAGAATATATATTTGTATTAAAAGGCTTGCTTGGGGGTTTAGTCTCACAGGCCAATTAGTTGATTTTAGATGTTCCTTTTTGTCATTTTTAAAGATTGTATACAATATATTTTTAGCGAGGACTTTTTTTTCAAAAGTGTGGATTTTACTTGTTGTTATTTAAAAAAGTCTAAAATTTAAGCGACCATGTGTGTTATTTTTTGATTGAGTAACAAGGTGGTAACTACCAACACATGGCCATTAGAATTTGGACTTCTTGTCATTACCTGTTGTTATCATTTTCTGTTTTCATCTTCTCTGTGTCAGCTTCCAATGAGTTGATTTTGTCTTCTTTTTCTTGAGTGTCTTTTCTGAAAATGCATCCCAATATATTCAAAATGCAAAAGTTAATGACTAGTAATACCAGAACTCGTTCCCATTTACAAAAATTCAAAGACACCAACATCAGTACATTATCTTGTTGAGCGGTTCATCATAATTCGATTAAAATTTGATATCATGTCTTCAAAGAAAGATGTTGAAATAAAAAGGTTAAGGTTTTCTCCTTTCTTTTATATCTCTGTGGTTTTTTGTAATCAATCCTACTTTTGTAGTATTGTTTGTAACATTTTATATGATTAAATGATAAGTTATGATGAGACTGGAAAAATATACTCACAGCATAGAATATATATTTGTATTGAAAACGCTTGTTTGGGGGTTTAGTCTCACAAGCCAATTAGTGGATTTTAAATGTTCCTTTTTTGTCATTTTTAAAGATTGTATACAATATATTTGTAGTGAGGACTTCTCTTTCAAAAAGTGTGGATTTTTTGTTGTTGCTATTTGAAAAAAATCTAAAATATAACCGACAAGTGTGTTATTTTTGGATTGAGTAACAAGGTGGTAACAACCATGACATGGCAAGTAGAATTTAAAAAAAATCTAAAATATAACCGACAAGTGTGTTATTTTTTGATTGAGTAACAAGGTGGTAACTACCAACACATGGCCAGTAGAATTTGGGATTCTTGTCATTACCTGTTGTTATCATTTTCTGTTTTCATCTTCTCTATGTCAGCTTCCATTGAGTTGATCTTGTCTTCTTTTTCTTGAGTGTCTTTTCTGAAAATTCATGCCAACACATTCCAAATGCATAAGTTAATGACTAGTAATACCAGAACCCTATGTACAGAAATTCAAAGACACCCACATCTGACATTTTCCTCGTAGGGAGGTTCCTCATTACACGATTAAAATTTGATAAATATCTCATATCGTTTCATAGGAAGATGGTAAAATATAAGAGGTAAATGTTTCGCCTTTCTTTTACATTGCCGCAGTTTCAAGTATTCTACCCTACATTTCTAGTTTTGTTTGCAACAGTTTTATATGATGAAATAATAAGTTACGATTAGACTGGGAAAAATATACTTACAGCATAAAATTTATTAGCATTGAAAAGGCTGGTTTAAGGATAAGTCTGGGTTTTGGTAGAATTAAAAAAATTTCATTCCTGAATTTTTTAAAGCTTGTATACAAATTGTATTTGTATTGAGAATTTCAGTTGAAAATTTGTTAATTTTTTGTTGTTGCTATTTTAAAAAATCTAAAATTAACTGATCTAGTGTGCGATTTTGGGGTTAAGTAATAAGGTGGTAATCATTAGAACGAAACCATTAGAATTTACGACTTCTTCATTACCTGTATTTATCATTTTCTGTTTTCATCTTCTCTATGTCAGCTTCCAATGAGTTGATCTTGTCTTCTTTTTCTTCAGTGTCTTTTCTGAAAATTCATGCCAGCATATTCAAAATGCAAAAGTTAATGACCAGTAATACCAGAACCCGTTCCCATTTACAGAAATTCAAAGACATCAACATCTATACATTTTCCTTGTTAAGAGTTTCATCTTAACTTGATTAAAATTTGATATAAATATATTTTGTTTTCAAAGAAAGATGTTAACATATGATATATAAATGTTTTTTCTTTCTTTTACATCTCTTTTGTTTCTTGTAATCAATCGTACTTTTGTAGTATTGTTTGTAACAATTTATATGATGAAATGATAAGTTACGATGAGACTGGGTAAAATACACTTACAGCATAAAAAATATATTAGTATTGAAAAGACTGGTTTGGGGTTTTAGTCTCACAGCCCAATAAGTGGATTTTAGATGTTCCTTTTTTGTTATTTATAAAGATTGTATACAATATATTTGTAGCGAGTTCTTCTCATTCAAAAAGTGCGGATTTTACTTGTTGCTATTTAAAAAAATCTCAAATATAACCGACAAGTGTGTTATTTTTTGATTGAGTAATAAGGTGGTATCAACCATGACATGGCCATTAGAATTTGGGATTCTTGTCATTACCTGTTGTTATCATTTTCTGTTTTCATCTTCTCTGTGTCAGCTTCCAATGAGTTGATTTTGTCTTCTTTTTCTTTAGTGTCTTTTCTGCAAAATGCATGCCAACATATTCAAATTGAAAAGTTAATGACCAGTTATACCAGAACTCGTTCTTATTTACAGAAATTCAAAGACACCCACATCCATACATTTTCCTCGTGGAGAGGGTTCTTCATTACACGATTAAAATTTGATAAATATCTCATATCTTTTCATAGGAAGATGTTGAAATATAAGAGGTAAAGGTTTCTCCTTTCTTTTACATTGCTGCAGTTTCAAGTATTCGACCATACATTTCTAGTATTGTTTGTAACAGTTTTATATGATGAAATAATAAGTAACGATGAGACTGGGAAAAAAATACTTACAGCATAAAATTTATTAGCATTGAAAGGGCTTGTTTAAGGATAAGTCTGGGTTTTGGTAGAATTGAGAAATTTTCATTCCTTGCATTTTTAAAGCTTGAATACAAATTGTATTTGTATTGAGAATTTCAGTTAGAAAATTTGTTAATTTTTTGTTGTTGCTATTTTAAAAAATCTATAAAAAAATAACCGATCTAGTGTGCGATTTTGGAGTTAAGTAATAAGGTGGTAATCATTAGGACGAGACTATTAGAATTTACGACTTTTCATTACCTGTATTTATCATTTTCTGTTTTCATCTTCTCTGTGTCAGCTTCCAATGAGTTGATTTTGTCTTCTTTTTCTTTAGTGTCTCTTCTGAAAATATAGGTCAACATATTCAAAATGCAAAAGTAAACGGCCAGTTATACGTGAACTATTTATAGAAATGCAAAGAAGGTTCGCAAAGACACCCATACCAATACACTTTCCCTGTGAAAAAGTTCATCATAACACGATTAAAAATTGATAAATATATCAGTTTTACAGAAAGATGGTGAAATATAAGATGTTAAATATTTTGCTTTCTTTTACATCGCTGCTGTTTCTATTATTCGATCCTACTTTTATAGTTATGTTTGTTACATTTTATATGATGAAATGATAAGTTACGATGAGACTGGGTAAAACATACTTACAGCATAAAATATATATTAGTATTGAAAAGACTGGTTTGGGGTTTTTGTCTCACAGGCCAATTAGTGGATTTAAGATGTTCCTTCTTGTCATTTTTAAAGATTGTATAAAACATATTTTTAGCAAGGACTTTTCTTTTTAAAAAAGTGTGTATTTTACTTATTGTTATTTAAAAAAATCTAAAATATAACCGACCAAGTGTGTTATTTTTGGATTGAGTAACAAGGTGGTAACATAACATTTACAATTTGGAATCCTTTCTATTACCTGTTGTTGTCATTTTCTGTTTTCATCTTTTCTATGTCAGTTTCCAATGAGTTGATTTTGTCTTCTTTTTCTTTAGTGTCTTTTCTGAAAATACATGCCAACATATTCAAAATGCAAAAGTAAACGACCAGTAATACGAGAACTCGTTCCTATTTATAGAAATTCAAAGACACACAGGTCAATACATTTTTCTCGTGAAAAAGTTCATCATAACAGGATTAAAATTAAAGTTTGTTTTTGCATGCAAAAACTATGTCTCCCCACGTTTCCCCAAAAATTTCTAAGTTCAAAGGGTCAATAACTCCAGCAAATATTTGAGGATCAATGTTTCCTGGTAACATGACTAGATATGGTGTCCTTTCTACATAGCAAGTTTCGTTGAAATCGGTTCAGTAGTTTCAGAGGAGTTGCGCTGACAAAATGCGAAATGAGGATGTCAGCAAATTTTTATGTTCAAAGGGCCATAATTCGAACAAAAGTTTGAGGATCAAAATTTCCTGATAATAGCAAGCACAGCTCGTAGCGGGCGCGAAGTGCCCGCGAGAGCTGAGAGCTCTACAGCAAGTTCCCGCGAAATATTTGCCTAATGCTGATATTGATTTTTTTTCGTCCGGATATGCTTCTTACAATTTCACGTGCACACAGGTTCGATGTGAATTTGAAAATAATTACCAATTTTGCTAATCGCCTTCCAAAATTTTTCTTTGTATATATAGAACAAGAAGAAAAACATTTTGATGACGATGAGATACTTCATATTTCAAGTAAAACGAATTTTATTCATTTCTTTTACATTTTCTTTTTTTAAAGCTCATTCGCCCAAATTCCTCGTCCAAAATGTTCTAGAAAATGAACTGATTAAAATAAAAATAAATACGATCAAAACAGTGCATCAAAAGTGTCCACGTCTTTTCGGGAATGGGGTCCTCTAGATCTTATATTCTGAACTCTAAACGATTTTATTCCTTAAATGAGGCGTGGAACTCCGTCATATGAGGGCTAAAAAGAGGATCCATCTTTGATGTTTCATGGTATAGGGGAGCTTTCTTCAACTCAAAAGGTATGTAAATGTTCATTGACATTTTATATTTTTGCTGTGCTCGCATATAGGCAATGCCTATCTCATATTATGCACAACTACATATAAGGTCCTTCCTACATACCAAGTTTCCTTGAAATCGGTTCTGTAGTTTCACTAGGGGAGTCGCGCTGACAAGATGCGAAATGAGGATTTTCAGCAAATTTCTAAGTTCAAAGGGCCACAACTTCAACAAATATTTGAGGATCAAAATTTCCTGGTAATTTGCACAACTAAATATGGTGTCCTTCCTACATACCAAGTTTCGTTGAAATCGGTTCAATAATTTCAGAGGAGTTGCGCTGACAAGATGCAAAATGAGGATTTCCAGCAAATTTTTAAGTTCAAATGGCCATAACTTCAACGAATATTTGAGGATCAAAATTTCCTGGTGATATGCACAACTAAATATGGTGTATATGGTGTTCTTCCTACATACCAAGTTTCGTTGAAATCGGTTCAGTAGTTTCAGAGGAGTTGCGCTGACAAGATGCAAAATGAAGATTTTCAGCAAATTACTAAGTTCAAAGGGCCATAACTCCCCCAAAAAATTTGAGGATCAAAATTTCCTGGATACATGCACAATTACATATGGTATCCTTTTTACATACAAAGTTTCGTTAAAATCGGTTTAGTAGAAGATGTTGAAATAATACAGGTAAAAGGTTTTTTTTTTTTCTTTTAACAGTAAAGTCCTGTGTAAATTATGGAAACTGTTGATGATATTACTACGTTACAATAGGGGAACGTAAGTGCATGCAACCTGTCTATATTGCAGGAAAGGGGGTTTCCGTTTAATTCCTGAAACTTTGTTGTAATTTTGATATCTAATATATGTGATGGCTAGAACTGAAAGTGGGTTCGATTCCGCGAGGTTAGCCTGCTTCGAAATCAACATTTGCTTTAAAATGCAAAATTTTACCTGTAGCGATTATTTTCTGATTGTATCTTCTCAATTTTTTCTTTTAACGACCTGATTTCTTCTTCCTTGTCTTGTAAACTTTGCCTTAAAAAAGGACATGCAACAAGTTAGTGTTAAAGGACTACTCATTATAGCTATAAGCATAATGAATCAAATATTCATAATGTACAACGCCAATATTTTGAATAATATGATGCAGGTTAAACCTGATAAGCTCCCGCACATTAAGTCACTTTCTTATATGAATACATGTATGGTACATGATACTTAAAATAAAAGAAAAAACTCATTAATCTTTAAATGGTAGCAAGAAATGCAAGCTTTTGCATGATTATAAAAAAAGGAAACTACACCTGCAAACAGAACAAGGGAGTGGTTTTATCTTTTAATTAATATTGTAAATTTAGGATATCAAACACCAAGTGATAAAAAACTGCATGTTGAATAGTGTAAACCAGCTATCCGATGTCTTCCTAGGAATCTCTATTTTTATATTATTGACAGAAAATCCAACATGGAATAGATTTGAAACACCATTTTCATGCATTTAACATGCATGAATATTTGTCGCGAGACCATTGGAAAATGTACTTTTTTCATTCAAAAGCAAAAGTAGTAATAAACAATAGCGTAAAATATTTTAATTGAGTCGATGGGTTAAAGTACAAATATGTACAGGTATACAAATTATCACGTGGTTTCTAACTATGGTAGTTTCTTAGACCTGTAACCATATATGGTAATAAGAGATGATTTCGGACCTCGAAGAAAGCACTTTCACTTTCATTTTCGAATGCAAACGCTAGAGAGAAAAATAACAAAAACAATTCTGTTAAGTGAAGCCGACAACGAAATGTAATGACTGCTGGGCAAATATATCTGCTGAATTATATAAGACTAGCTTATACGTGTTTCGGTTAAAGGCATCATACTCTATCAATTTAGCTCCCGCTCCGCGGGAGCTTATAAAGTTTTAAACAATTAATCAGAATGCTGTGATTAGACCAGTACGGTCATTTTGTGAACATTGTCATGAAAAGAGGTATATAAAAACCTAAAATTAATTATGATTTTATTATAATTATTTTGGGGTAGTGTTTATAGGTATCAGTTTATCTAAGAATTACTAGGCAGATACCTGTGATCGTTGCAAAATACACAAAGAAATTCTATCTTAAGGTAAAGCAATCTCAAAAAGTTTGTTTAAACAATTTTGCTTTGTTCATTACTGGGTTTAGGCCTAGAATATTACCATTTCAATGTACGTTGAAAAGTACGGAAAAAAGATCTCTTAATATGGTTCCCTTTATAACCAGTACAACATATTGATGCATTCACTACATTTCAAAGATCGAAACTGACCTGGATTTATATTTATGGTCTGGTACTTAAAGTACACATTCAAACATATATGGAACTCATGTCTTAATAATGATTAATAGATTCCTCTTTGCTTATAGAACGCTTTAAGTTGCTTGAAATGATTTTTAATATCAAATAGAATGAAGGCTAGGCTTTAAATATCATGGAATAGAGCATCAGGAAAGTGATATTTTTTATGGTTCATCATTGACGAAAACTTATTATAAATGGTACAGTAACTTCTTTAAAACTTACTTGTAGTTGCACTTGTTGTCTGTCCGTCTAATATATGTAGAAGCATGAGTGTTGAATATTGGTCCTCGGCCATGAATAGCTCTGCATGATATACATACATATTGCTTGCATTCATAGAAAAAGAAAAATTCATTAATTGCTCCACAAAAGTCACATCTAACTTCAGAAGTTTGTGCCATTCTTTGCCCGGAAGAAGCCGGATCTCGGGCATAGAACTAAAGATCACATTCCTATGATACGCCTCTTGAGTTATTCCCGGGTTAAAAATAACAAAATTTCTAGTATTGTTTGCTTTTGCTTTTATCTGTAGTAATAAGATAAAATATTATTATAAAAATTAGTTTTAATCTGAAATGGGTTTATCTTTGATTTTAAGTATACATGTAATTATGATGACACTGTGTTTCTCCTTTTACAATGTATACTAAATGTAAATTTGAAGGCACTTTCAAAAGTTTACTGGTCTTTTGATTTACCTTAAAGTGACCAGGCTGGTCATTAGAAATAATGTTTAAATACATTCATCTAAAACTTAGTTCTATTAGAACATGGGTCCATTTGGATCTGAATTTGTTGTACTCCTACTTTCTATAAATTATCAAACTCCGATTGACTACCATACTAAAGCTATACTACTAAAATAACGGAGCATTTTTTGTTAGCCGGGTTGCAGCCTATACAACAAATGCTACGACTAAGCTTTATACATCAAAAATAGGAGATGGCTGTGTCCTTTGAAAATTAAATTAGCACATATGCCATTGTGTCTGTAGTTTGCTAATTAACCTAATTGATTGATCTGGAAACGCTATAGCCGTCATCGTTCCGAAATTACCCTCCTTTTATAGAATGTATGAAATTATTTCCCGTGTTTTCAGACAATTACAAAAAAAATCCCACAAAACGTTTCCATTATTTATGCTATATATTTATAGATTTATATAATAGATTATATTGGTAACTTTACTATAAAAATGTATGCAAACATTGTTTTATCGTCAAAAATTGTAACTTGAAAGAAAAATGAAAACCATATTGAAGTTTTTTTTCCTACTTCTAAAATTAGGCTGAACGTTATCCTGCCACGGGCACTGTTCCAGCGACAACAAAGGATACTCTGGAGCAGCTAACACTGGCGGTGGTTGTCATGGGCTGGACGACCCATGGCACATAGCGAGTCTATACCGGTTGGTATAAGTCGATGCAGAGGGGCTTTCCCCTAGTCACGACTATAAATACCAATCAGTCAATCCTGCCACTGGACTTTGGTTTAATCTACAGGTGGGATAAAAACAATAAAATATGATAAACTAAAACTTATTTAGAGTTCAATAATACCACAGAACCTTTAATCTGCGATTAGCAAAACCGTGTGAGGTCATGCAAATGCAATGCTTTTATTGTGTGGTCTGCATGTAGTTTTTTAAAGCAACGCAACAATTGATTTTCCCGCGAATTCGCGGGTTTTTCCTAGCTCCGTTTAATATCATAGCCATGCACGTTTAACTTTACTCATGAACTGGAGATAAAGGGCATAAGAATTCTAGGAGGTCTGCTACATATTTAGATCTACTTTTCAAATTAGACTCTTAAGGAAAATTTTCAACAAAATTCTATGACAAACGTGGTGACTTCAACCTTCCAATGGTCAACTTTTCCTTCTTGTGCACCAACATTCCGTCCGGTACATCTTATGGAGTTACGTATTAAACAATTGATTCGTTATTCCAGAGCTTGCGTGACTTACATCGATTTCCTTGCCAGAGCGTCACGTCTCGTCATAAATTGCTTACACAGCTAGGACCTTTTTGCTACTCGGTTGCAGTCTTCACTCATGAAATTTTACGGGAGACATAATGCGCTTATAGACAAATATGGGGTTTTGATCTCTAAGATGAGTGCAGATGTTGGTTTGTCGCAAGGTTTTGTTTTGTCTTCCTTTATCGGACTTGACACACTGAACTGACTTTTGGCAACGTGACTGGTGTGTTGTTGCAAGCAGGAACTACTCATTCTTCCAAAGCACCCGAATTTACTCTCGTTACGACTAGAGTTAGCGGTGTTTTTGTATTACCCGTTTGGCTGCATATCGTGGGATTTGATTTCAGATGTCGATCATGTGCTTCCTGTTTCTGCCTCTTGGTAAAATAATTTCCTAAATTTCAAAGCAAATACTAACATATATCACAGCCTTTTTTATGTTTGGTGTGCAGCATCAGTATGGGTTCCCATACCATGGGATTCGAATGCTTAAAACAAACGGACAGGTATGCTTCGAAATTTATAAATTATAGATATATATTCGTGCATTCTTTTGTATTGAATACCGTTAGTATTGCACTTTTCTGTACATCTACATCATAAGAAAGTAATTATTTGATTTTTCAGGGAAATATGGATGTTTTTCTGGCCTGCCTCGATTTTATTCACGAAAAATTGAAGTCTTTATTATTTTTGCGCTCTAACGAGCGCATTTTTTTCTTTTAAAATTGTCTATAAAAACAACCAAAACACCATCCTGCTTTTTATTACGTCAAAGTACTGCTTCTAAAATCCTTGGTCTTTGTTTCCTGCTTTTTCGTGTCAAATTTCACCGTGGCCATGGCTAAAAAAAAAAGATAATTGATAAATGATAAATGATAAAAATGGTATTCTTGATTGCTCATTTGCAGCTCATTAACACTGAAAGTTGAATCGACGCTCCTCCTGAAAGTAGTGTTTTTGTTTTTAAAAACGCAGGGTTCAAATGATCCAATTTTCATAGCATAACCTTCATTTACCGCCTTAAGCATCCTTCATGTCCCCTATATATATCTTTATGTGATTTACTAAAATACCAAAGCAGCCCACAAGGTAAGCAGGAAACATAAGACTTTGCTGATTTTCTTATAGAACTTATAATAAGGCAATCGATGCCAGCCTCATTGAGAACGTCAAATCTGGTTCAATAATTGAATTCTGTTGACAATTTCATTTTATGGTGATTATGCTTCTTTGAATATTTCAAAATTGTCACATATGGAAACTTTCTCAAAAGAAAAAATTTCTATTGATTATAACGATTTTTTCATTGAAGCAACGAATTTTTCGTCAAATTCAAACATGTTTCAAACTAAACTAACAAAGGCTCACAGTAGCTTGAATAGTTCATTTTGTCTTTAATGATACTTAAACTTCTTGACTGATAGGAATACGCATCAAACTCATTTTTTTTCTCGATATTTTACATTTTTCTTATAAATCAACTGCATTATCTTTACCACGTAGACACGTATCGAGTTAGATGATTATACCACCGCTTCGAAGAAGAGGGGATATACTGTTTTACCCTTGTCAGTCCGTCCGTTCGTTCGTCCGTCCGTAACATAATTTCCGTCAGAGTTTTCTCAGCAACTACATGACGCAGAGGTCTGATATTCTGCTAAAAGCTTTCTCCAATAGTACCATATGGTGTATACCGATTTCATGCTCCTAGGTCAACTACTTCCTGTTACACATGTAACCGAATTCTTAGGTTTTTACACATAGTGTACGTTCATTCAAAAATTCCGTCACAGTTTTCTTAGCAACTACATGGTATAGAGGTCTGATATTTTGCATATAGCTCTCTCCTTTAGTACCATATGGTGTATAAAGATTTCATCTCCTAGGTCAACTACTTCCTGTTTACCGAATACCTAGGTTTTTACACATAGTGTACATACATTCAAATTTCTTGGCAGCTACATAACGTAGAGGTCTGATATTTTGCATATAGCTTTATCCTATAGTCCAATATGGTGTATAGCGATTTCCTGTTCCTTGGTCAACTAATTCCTGTTTACCGAATACTTAGATTTTTACACATAGTGTACATACATTCAAGTATTAATACATGACGTATACGTTTGATATTTTGCATATAGCTTTATCCTATAGTCCCATATTGTGTATAGCGATTTGATGTTCCTTGGTCAACTACTTCCTGTTTACTGGGTATTTAAACTTGTATGCATGGCAAAGTTTGGGGAGCGGGTATTACTAGTGAGCATTAGCTCACATATTTACTTGTTTTTCTCCGTAGAAAATTAATATTGCTTATGAAAAATTCTTAATAGGTATAAGAAAAATCTAAGAACTAAATACACCTATCTAAGGAACGAATTCGCATATTTCTAACAGTGATCTGCAAAGGTAATTAAAATCACATTACTAGCATTCAAATACAAAGCATGAAGCTAGGACGATTCTGAATCTTCCCGACTTATTGTTTTAATATTGGTACACAATAAAAAAAAACAAAAAGATTTTAAAATGTTAGCTTTACTTATAATTTTAATGCAAGGCTTTCCTTCTATCATTTATTTACCAGGAAAAAAATTAGTGTCAAGGAGAAAAAGAAAACCAGCATGCCATCAATGTAAAAAAAATAAAAATTATGTTCATGCGATTGTGTGTTTTTCGTTTTTTTATATTCTTGCTTTATTTTTTTTTAAAATAAATAAATATGGAGATTTGAAGTGGTATATTGAGATATTATCTATAAATGAAGAAAGTTCAACTGTTTTAAGAATTATATTCAAAACTTTGTAAAAAAGCCCTGGAAAAAATATTGTATCTGGATCTCAGATGTTTGAAACATGACTTCATATGAATTCTTTTTTTTAACTTTAATTTTAATTAATTTGTAATATGATACAGGTCAAACCTGATAAGCTCCCGCAGATAGAGTAACTTTCTTATTTATATATGGTGCCTCATATTCATAATTTTGAAAAAAGAACAAACCTGCAAACAGAACAAGGAAGTGAATTGCTTCGAACGCGGACCTCGCAGAACGCACCCTTTTTCAAGAATATTTCTACTTTCATTTTCGAATGCAAAGCCGGTTAGAGAGAAAATAACAAAACCAAATAATTTTATTTGTTTACTGAGGACAAAATAAATATAATGGTTTCTGGGAATGTAATTTGTCCACTGAAGTATTAGTATTTGTTTGGTTGACAATGCACCGATTTGTTTCGCGAAAATTAGAATGACAGGTTCCCGCGCTTCTGTCATTTTGTTTTGATGGACGCGACCTCTAGTGTCGCCAATAATTAAATATGCCTGAAATCCTAATGTTTTATTTTAATTCTTTACATTTAAAGCATTTCATAGCTGGAAATACTTGAAATAATTTATATTAATACAATAACTATGTTTTTGAATTGAAAATTCCAAAAAAAGAATTTAATTTTGCATTCCGTGTAACTGGGTGCGGATTTCTGACTAGCTTATACGTCTTCCGGTTTAAGGAATCATACTCAGTCAATTTAGCTCCCGCATAGCGGGAGCTTATAAATTATCAAATACAAAAAAAATTATTATAATTTATGCAATATAATTCCATAAATCAATTATAATTGATAATATATGATAAATGGTGTTGCGCACAGCTCTGTAAAGTAATTGATATATAATATAGAATGGATATGGTGAGCTGCAAAGTTAGAAAGGGGTGTCCGTGTGCCAACAGTGATGAAAATCATCTTTTTGAAGCCGTTGACACCGGAAAATCCAGCATGGGGTTGAGCTGGAATCGAACCCATACTCTGTCATCTATGGCAACTTCGCCTGCACTGTGTCCAGCGCCCTAGACCACTAGACCACCTAGGCTAGATAAAAATCTAGCTTTCGGTTGCCTAGTTAAGCCTCCTCGTAGACAATCTAAGGTTGTAACACAGTACACGATGAACATTAGGTGGGTAGAGAGAAAGATAGAGAATTGGTCGCAACTGGTATAGTAATATAAGTATATATATGATAAATGGTGTTGCGCACAGCTCTGTAAAGTAATTGATATATAATATAGAATGGATATGGTGAGCTGCAAAGTTAGAAAGGGGTGTCCGTGTGCCAACAGTGATGAAAATCATCTTTTTGAAGCCGTTGACACCGGAAAATCCAGCATGGGGTTGAGCTGGAATCGAACCCATACTCTGTCATCTATGGCAACTTCGCCTGCACTGTGTCCAGCGCCCTAGACCACTAGACCACCTAGGCTAGATAAAAATCTAGCTTTCGGTTGCCTAGTTAAGCCTCCTCGTAGACAATCTAAGGTTGTAACACAGTACACGATGAACATTAGGTGGGTAGAGAGAAAGATAGAGAATTGGTCGCAACTGGTATAGTAATATAAGTATATATATGATAAATGGTGTTGCGCACAGCTCTGTAAAGTAATTGATATATAATATAGAATGGATATGGTGAGCTGCAAAGTTAGAAAGGGGTGTCCGTGTGCCAACAGTGATGAAAATCATCTTTTTGAAGCCGTTGACACCGGAAAATCCAGCATGGGGTTGAGCTGGAATCGAACCCATACTCTGTCATCTATGGCAACTTCGCCTGCACTGTGTCCAGCGCCCTTTCTAACTTTGCAGCTCACCATATCCATTCTATATTATAATTGATAATACATGTATTATGTTTTATTATTTTCATTTGTGTTTTAATTATTGCTATAAAAATGATCTTAGTAAATGCATTTAAAATACCAGTAAGATCCAGAATCCCCTAACACAAATATTTAGTGTGATTCTGGATCTTACTGAAAAATCAGGAGGATCCAGAATCATCCTAGGACAAATCTGGATATCTCAATTTCTCCTAGGAAAAATTGGAATTCCGATTTACACTGGTTTAAATCTAGAGCAAATCAGAATTCCAATTTGTCCTAGAGGAGAAATCGGAATTCCAATTTGCCCTAGGAGGATTCCGGATCCCCTTGTTTTTCATTTAGCCCTGCAACATATATTATACATTTATACATATATTTTTCTTCTGCTCCCTTAATTGTGTGTGTGAAACTTATAAGAACAGGTGTCAAATTTTGTGTATTTGTCTCATAATTGTCTATATTCGTTGTCTTTGTCTTTTTACATGTATTTTGTCAGCCAGTAATTGGCGCCTTTATTTTGCCAATAAAGTATTTTATTGATTGATTAATTGATTGATTGATTGATGTTTTCTGGCTCTTTATAGATGTATAGTATATACAGTATAGTATACAAATATAATTAACTATTGATGAATATCATGGCGGGTAATCATTTAATGTTCTGTTAGATGCCCTATTTTTATATCCTCATTTTTATTTTGTTATTGTCTTTTATATAGTTAGCGATTTGTCACCATGAATTCAGGAAATAAACATAATGACTAAAAATAAGGTCACAAGTAAATGCTTAGGCAGTATCTAACTGTCTTGGGAATAGGATAAATGTCTAATTTTGTTTATTTCTGCGTACAGATATAAACTTCTTTATTTTCCATACAAACATTTCAAATTTTCCATTTCTGCATAATTTTACGAAAAAAGTTGTTCCTGATTGTAGATGAAAGAATGAATATAGCTGGGTACAATAAAATAAATGAAAATGAGATAGTGGAACTGATGTATTATTTGATTGAAGATTGCGGAAGGTCTTTTGTTAATAGTGAGTTTTTAAAACTTATCGAAGAAATAGTTGGTGAAGAAGTCATGAATTGACTATCCAGAGATGATAAACGAGATTTATTGTGCGAGATTGATCTAAAGGTAAATGTATGAGCTATCATATGAATCAAGGATACCCGATGACAGTTAAGATCAATACAGTTTTAACAAATCTTTGTGAGAAAGTTTAAGACAAGGAATTAAAAACAGCAGCAATGGATTCAAACTACAAGAACTCGATAGCTATTATTGGAGACAAGATTAGAATTGAGAGTAGTCTTGTGGCATCATTGTTTGACAACACGTGTCGAAGGATCGAGTCTGAAATAACGAAAGTTTTGGCTAAATTAGAAGTTAAAATTGAAACATTTCTACTTGTTGGTAACTGTGCCGGATATCCGATTATCCAACATAACATGCAGGAAGCCTTCCCTGGTGTACAAATGCTGATTCCCGAGGAACCAGAGCTCGCTGTTGTGAAAGGGGCAGTACTCATTGGTCATAATCCAAATTACATATTTTCAAGAGTATCGAAGTGTACATGCGGTAGACGGATATGGCCATTATCAGATCAGTTAGAAGGCCCGCTATTTTTTTAAGCATGTAATGGGAGTACATGACTGGTTCTGATACGGATTTTTGGACTATTTAAAACAAGAATTACAAAGTAACGAGTGACGATAGTGGTCATGGATACTATATGCTATGTATACAAGAAACCATATATACCTTAAAGAATCTATTTCAGAACTGTAAAGAAATGATAAAATATGTAACCATTAAGAACTGTACATGTCAATATGTACAGTGTTCGTATCTAAAGCAATTACTAGTACTCGTTTAAAAGGTATTTCGCAAATTTTATAAAAATAAACTCGTATTTCTCTTCTTTCTAAAACTATGCATTGTTTTAAACGTTAATTCATATCAGGGAAGAAATGAATTAAACTATTGTCCCGGATCTTTTGTTGTGAATTTTGAGCCCATTTTTAATTTTCTTTTATTTCATAAGATAACTAAACAGTAATCTAATTTATAGAGGTCAGACAATTTCTTGACCCTAAGCAACAGTACACTGACACCACTGTCGAAATATTGCAAATGTTGCACTCATTAAACATTTAACATACTGTGTATGATTTGTGGATTGGCGTACCATTATATAAATAACATATAACTGAGAGGGGGATGGAGTAGATTCATACCCCGAGAAAATAATTGTCAACTGACGCACAGCCGAGGTTGACAATGTATTTTCGAAGGGTAGCAATCTACTCTAACCCCCTCTCAGATATATGTTATAATATTTAATCAATTATACTGATTCATTTAAGTATTTTTACGCACGGATTTTTAAATCTTTTTCCCCGAAGTAATTTGTGTTTCCCTATGAGTTAACTTTGGAAAACACTTGGAATTTGTCTATTAGCAGATGTATTAATTAGTTCTAGTTAGAATAAGCACTTTGTAAGAAATATAGTTGAATCTTTATACTATCAATTTTACAACTGATTAAGAATGTCAAATTGAGGCTGTGCACGAGCTCGGCGCACGAGAGGGTGAGAGATAAAACAATATCACCCGCGAGGGTGACAGATAAAAAATTATCACTTGCTGGGTTTCGTTTTAGAAACATGTTATATGAAAGATTGCTTTGTTTAATTAGGAAAATATCTTATGAAGTATAATAAAATGTTATATACATTGCTACCTATAATATTGATTTATTGAAAATACATGTACATGTCATTTCAAAACAAATAATGTGGTGTGGGATAGATGAGTTTGCTTGTAGTTTCTGCTTTTTGTGATATTTGCTTTCTTACAATCTGATTGACATTATTAATTAAACAAATTAATCAGCAAATGACAGAACAATCACTTTTCATTCGTTAAAATTAAATGAATAAGCATGAAATTAATTTCTCCTGTGTGTTATTCCATCAAGGGGCGTGGTGATTTTTCATTTTCCAGCCAGGGGGTTTCTTATTTTTGCGCGTATTTTACTGCTTATTTCTCCAGCATGAAAACGTTTTACTGAACGGTTGGTAAATTTTTAAATTTTGATTTTCTTTTGAAGTGTAATGCAGATGAGATTTATTTGGTATATCATTGTAGTGATGGTACGTAGATACATTTGTATAAAAACCAGAAGCGGCGTTTTCGATCCACTAAATTTGCATTGTATTTGCCCCTTTTATTGTCCATGCCTATTACAGTGTGTAGTTTATTACTGGTAATACAGTTCGAAGAACAAATTTCACGATAGAATAGGTCATTGGAACATGAAAACATTAAAAACAGGTTATGGTCACAAATTAAAAAAAAAATATAAGAAAATAAATGAAGATGAAACATTCAGCGAGACAATCCGATTCATATTTATGATAAAGTGCCATCACTGGTATCCGTTCGGTTTTGATTTTAGTTATTTTGTATGACCTTTGTATTTTCACTTTCAATTGATGAATGACTTTGGTAGACCAAGAGAATAATATTGATACTTTGAAGCCTTATTTGGTTTGTAAAGTATATGAGGGTTTTGCAATCAACAAGTTTTCGTTTAAGAATATTTACTTTTTTGTTGTTAACTAAATACTTATCAAGTCAGTCAATGCTTATTAGAACTTTTACAATGATGTTTTTTTATCTTTTATGTAATGATTTCTGTACTGCTATATTGTTTTGTAATTTTTGCGGGGTAGTTCTGGACACTTATGAATGTAATATTTTTCATTAAAGAAATTATCTTATATTGAAATTTGTTTGAAAATGTCTAGCTTAAAAAAGTAACAATAAAATAACCAAAACTGGGATAATTAATCTCGTTTCTACAAAAAGACAAGACAAAACAAGGCAAAGAAATTCCAGAGTAATTGAAAATCGAGGGTTAAACCAAATTGTTTGCGCTTATTTACAAGAACACTATATCCAATCTGTCTTAATTATACCTAAGGTAATACAGTTCGAAGAACAAATTTCACGATAGAATAGGTCATTGGAACATGAAAACATTAAAAAAGGTTATGGTCACAAATTAAAAAAAAATATATAAGAAAATAAATGAAGATGAAACATTCAGCGAGACAATCCGATTCATATTTATGATAACGCCACTTAAAATGTACAATTAAACAAACAACAAAAAGGCAAACCTACAACAATGGGATTGAATTTAGTCGTTTGGAAAAGGTCATCAGTGTTTGCTGACTGCACTAAAGACGACAGCACCTTCTAAAATATTGTAATGCAATCTTTTTCTAGAAGTATAAATCCTATCCAATTAAGGAGGGGGATGTAAACTATAGGTTTGAGACCAATCCAATCTGGTTAATCAATAATCATGATGGTTAATGTTCATGTACTTTGATAAACTATGATACAAGCATATGTCCTCCAAGAGGGGATAATTCCTTTATATTGGTATACAGGGACGTGCGATAAATTCGGGAAGCGGGGTGAAATTTGTGGTATTTATATGGTGTTCCATTTTTATATTTTTGTATTAATTTAGGTAAAATTTTACATTTGATATTAATCATGGGTATCTGTAAGTATTGATTTTGGTTTATAAATTCCTGATAATTATTATGTCTCTCAAACGAAGTTTGGAGACATTCACATTTATGTATATAAATGATTTTATGACCATTTTTACTTTAGAGTTATCTTTCCTTGTTCATTGTATGATATGCACGTGTAATTGGTTACATGGATCAGTCCATATTGAATGGAATCGTCCAATATTGGTTATTGTAGTATGTTTAATTAATTGAACAGCCATTATCAAATTGAAGCGCTAAATGATTGTTTACAAATTGTTCTCAAAATTGGTGATTTATAATTTCAAAAGGTGATTTATTATTTCAAAAGATTTATGGATACGTAACACGTTTAGATGTGGGACATTTAGAGATAGAAAAAACTTAACGTTTACAGTGAATCTGATTATGTAATGTCAATTTTGATTTTTGGTAGCTCGTTAGTGAAAAGGTTATACTTTCATTTGTTGGACGTCAACCATAGAGACAATCTGTTTAACCTTGAATCGGGGGAAAATATATCCGTTTTCGGGAAAAGTGGAGGAAAGTTCGGCAAGAAGGAACATTTAGAACTGTTAGAAAATAAGTTACAAACAGGGAACCATAGATATCTGATTATCCACATCGGTGGTAACGATCTTGACTGTGTCAACTCTAATAAGAAGACCGTTGAAGAGCTAGTACTGAGATTCGTCACTTTGTGCACTCATTTGAGGAATAAATACTCTTTAGAAAAAATATATGTGTGTCAACTGTTACCGCGTACCCGAACTCGGGATTGTCCTCCAGAAGTGTTCAACAATTTAGTAGTTTTATTTAACAAACAACTCAAACATTATTTATCAGCGGAAAACGATTTTGTGTATTGGAAATTAAAAGGACTGAAAGATACGACAATAGACAATTTTTGTGACGGGGTACATTTTAATGAGATCGGCCAGCACAAATACTATAAAGCGCTGCGGGGAGCTATCGTCCATTTGAGGAACAATTAACTCTTTGACTTTGGGTGATAATCTGTAGAACTTCACAGCTTGAGATAAACGTTACATGTTTATGGTTAATTAGTTCTTTGTAAGTAAAGTTATCTATGATAAGGATACAATGAAGTAATTATACTTCAATTATGTATAAGCCATCCATATGTTTGTCAAAGTTTTAGGCATAATTTTATGCCTCAATATTTATTATAAAGTGATATAATTCTATATCGAAAATATACAGGTGTATTATATATTTTCAGATATTTCTATCTGTTCGCATTTTAAGTTTTAGGCATAATTTTATGCATCAATATCTATATTAAAGTGATATATTTCTATATCGAAAATATACAGGTGTATATTTCCAGATATTTCTATCTGTTTGCATTTTATGATATATTTCTATATCATTTGTATATTATAACAACAAAATGGTTCCATGTAGGTGTACTGGAGATGTGTCACAGAGATAATTTTATCTTATTATCATGATTATGATCTACATGTATTGGATGTATACAAATGTACATGTATGTCAAAATTTTCCTGACATAGTTTGCAGATAATTTTTATCTGTATTAGTGTGATGTACAAGGTATACAATAAATGATAATTCTATCATTTACAAAGTGTACAAATTTATGTGCCATGTTTAATAATTATATTAAAGTGGTATTGAACATACATTATAAAAATGTTTATTTGCAGCTATTAGAATCATGAGTACGGGACCGCCAAAGAAAAGGCGGAGACTAGGAGGGTCTCGAAAGCAAGTGGCAGAGACAGCAAGTAGCCCGTCGACATCCGAGCAAGAGGTCACATCCATTGATGGACAAAATATAAATTCATTGGTGGCAGCATTAGTGCCAGCACTGGTTCCAGCTGTAGCTCAAGGTGTCATGGCTACACTACAGACAATGGGTGTGGTAACTTTGCCAAATAGCAATTTAGCCAATAGGGAGGAACAGACCCCTTCCAATGCAAGAAATGTCGGTACATCTAGTCAGAGCAGCAGTCAGGAAATCCAGTCAACTTCTGGTATAAACAATATTAATGTTAATAATACTTGTAACACAGCTCCACCTGTTGTTTCTGAGCATGTGACAAATGATATGAATCCACTTAATGTACACAATAAAACAAATTTTAGTCAGATTCAAAATGTTTGTGAGGCTAATGTCTCAAATCCTAGCATTAATAGACCGTTAGGGATTGGGCTTGACCATAAGTTAAAAGGCAAGATATGGGCAAATGAATTTGTTGATTTTGGTCAGTTGCTAGGGACTAAAAAGACTGGTAGAAAAAAGATCGAAATAACGGAAAATACGCTTGGGGAATGTTCCTTAAAAACTTCCAAGCAAACACAAGAAGTAAGAAATATTGAACAGTGGGTTCAGGCATTTTTTATTTTTGTTGGGATTTATACTGAAAGAAATCCACAAGCTGCCCCAGCATTAATGAAATATGGCAATATGGTTCAAAAGTTAGCCAAACAAGTAAATGATGAGGCAGCTCTTTATTATGATTTAAATTTTAGGGAGTGGCGTGGGTCTAATCCTGATTTATACCCATGGGATACTTTAAATCCTGAAATTCATAGTGAGGCTCTAGCCATTGGTTTAACAAAAAATAAACCAAGTTATGGAATATATAAAAAAGCTCAGGGGCAATTTCCACAAAATCGGAATTCCTTTCGTGACCCCCCACGGTTCCCATGTCACCTCTTCAATAATAGAGGATTTTGCAGCAGAGACAGATGTCCATATACCCATGCATGCCAAAAGTGTGGGGGGTCACACACTAAAAAGCAATGCGACATTGATTTACCCATGTCCAAACAAAACCAAAACACCATTTCAGGGACATCCACAAACAGACCCAACACAGTTTTGGGTAAACAAACGTTTACCAAAACTGTCACAAAACCAACAGGGAATAAGTAGGGACATAGTGACACCGGTTAAAGCAGATCGTTTAAGTTATTGGCTACAGGGGTATTGTACAAGTAAACACAAATTTTTAGTACAAGGCTTTGAAGAAGGTTTTAAAATCCCATTTACTGGCACTAGAACTTTAAGAAAAAGTAACAATTTGAAATCTGCACTCGAAAATTCTGAAGTTTTAAAACAAAAAATTCAAATTGAAATAGATAATGGTAGAGTAGCAGGTCCATTTGAAGAACCTCCTTTTAAAAATTTTCAAAGTTCACCTCTTGGTTTGGTACCTAAAAAAGCGGGAAATATAGTGAACGATTTTAGAGTTATTCATCATTTATCATTTCCTGAGGGTTCTTCAATTAATGATGGGATTCCAGATAGTTGTAAAAAAGTGATGTACCAAACAGTTGACAATGCAGTGGAACTTATGCAAGATTTTGGTTCAAATTGTGGACTTTTTAAATTAGATATTCAGAATGCATATAAAATTGTGCCTGTGCACCCTAGCAGTTGGGAGCTTCTTGGTTTTATGATAGATGGGAAATATTATTATGATAAAACATTACCAATGGGGCTTAGTTATTCCTGTCAGCTTTTTGAAGAAGTTAGTGGTGCTCTTCATTGGATTTGCGAAAACAAATTGGGTCTTAAAGGTCGCCTTGTTCATTTGTTAGACGATTTTTTATATGTGGGTCCAAAAGATATGGTCATTTGCCATAAAGATTTAGAGAAAGTCTGACTATTATTTAAGGATATCGGCATTCCAATTAAAGAGTCTAAGACAGTTCTTCCCTGCACTTTACTTACTTTTTTGGGTATTGAATTAGACTCTCATTTAATGGAAAAACGTTTGCCGCAAGACAAATTAGACAAAGCAAAAAGGTTGATAAATGATTTTAAGTTTAAAAAATCCTTAACTTTGCAAGAGTTACAATCCTTGATAGGGGTATTAAATTTTGCATGCGACGTGATAGTTCCAGGTAGACCTTTTCTAAGACGATTAATAGATTTAACATTAGGTTTGACACAAGCATTCCACCATCGAAGGCTAGATAAAGAGGCAAGAGCGGATTTAAAAGCTTGGAGCATATTTTTAGACAATTTTAATGGGAAATCATTGCTTCTTCCAAAGAGAATGGAAAGATCAAGCACATTAAATATGTTTACAGATGCTAGTAACAGTGGTTTTGGGGGCTATTTTAATGACAAATATTTTCATTTTGGCCATCTTCGTGGTCCAAGTATCACATCACAGTGAAGGAATTTTTCCCTATTGTTCTAGCAGTAGAATTATGGGCAGATTATTTAAAAAACAAGTGTATTGTTTTCAATTCTGACAATGCAGCTGTAGTGCATATCATTAATAAACAAACTTCTAAGGAAAAAACCCTGATGTCGTTAGTTAGGAGACTAGTGGTTCAGTGTCTCAAACATAACATTTTGTTTACTGCAAGTCATGTACAGGGTTAAAAAAAATACCTTAGCAGACAATCTTTCTCGTCAACAGATAGACGATTTCCGACTCAATTGTGGGATAGCAGATCCAACAGCCTTCGTTCTCAAAGAAGAGAGTTTTCACATTTGACTGAAATTGCAACTGAGTTAGTTCAACATTCAGTGGCACCATCCACACACAGTACTTATTCAAGAGCTTTAAAATATTATGAACAATTTTTATGTCATTTTTCCATTCCAACCAAAGGTGAATGTATTCCTTCGAGCATTGAAAATGTGGTATTATATATAGCATATTGCTACTCTCAGGGCTTAGCTGTTTCAACAGTCACAACTTACATATCTGCACTAAGTTTTCATCACAAAATCAGCAATGTAGTAGACCCAACACATAATTTTATAGTAAAAAAATGTCTACAAGGTTATGCGAATAAAACAAGAACCTTTGATACTAGGCTGCCCATCACCCCACATATACTTACACAATTAATTAGATCATTGTGTTTTACAACACAATCCTATTTTACAAGAATAATGATAAAATGTATGTATCTATTGGCTTTCCATTGCTTCTTACGAATTGGGGAATTTACCGTTTCAAACAAGGACAATGCACATGTTATCTTGACAGCATCTGTGCAATTTATTCACAAGCAAGCAGAACAACCTACGTGCACACCAGTAGCTTTCCAATTAACTTTGTTAACATATAAACATAGCAAAGGCAAACCTCATACAATGATAGTCGAAAGGAACATGGTTAATAAAGACATTTGTCCAGTTGAAGCTCTTTGGCAATATTTTAATACAAGGAAACCCCCAGCTGGCCCCCTTTTCTCTTTTATGGATGGGACACCAGTATCCAGAAAATATTTCACAGACCAATTAAATTTGTCCCTGAAATGGTGCGGGCTTGATTCAAAATCCTACAAAAGTCATAGTTTTAGAATTGGTGCAGCAACAACAGCCTTTGCCAATGGAATGGCTGAAGATCAAATTAAGGCAATGGGTAGATGGTCCTCTGATGCCTTAAAAAAGTATATTCGTGTCCCTGCATTTAGGTTGAATTGTTAATAAGTGAAAAGCCTAAAAGTTTGTTGCTTCCCTTTTTTTTTATGGACATAATTATATGTCTTGATCTCAATAAAATAAGGAATATATTTGTGACCATGGTGTCAGGAGCATCTGGTCATCATGCATGGTTTTGTAGTTTCATTGTACATGATATAAACATTTGAATGTGACATTTTTGTTTGTTTTTGTTTGAAAGACCATGGTGTCAGGAGCATCTGGTCAATATGTTAGTGTATTTTTATCGATATAGTACCCACAAAAAATGTATTAAGACAAGATATTGATGTATGCTTGATGTTTTAATCAGGTTTTATATAAGACCATGGTGTCAGGAGCATCTGGTCAATCTTTCCATTGTTAATTAAGATATGAATTTTCATATGCATGTATGAATACATATACATGTAATCAGATATAGGGGCACAAGACCATGGTGACAGGAGCATCTGGTCTGAAAAATAGTGAAATATTAATACATGTATATTAAGGTTTAGGACTTAAAAAGGTTTAAGATATGATATTAATGACACATAAATCTCACACAACTGGCTGGGTGGGGATTACTGTTTTTCAACAGTAAGTGGCGTTTTTTGGGAATTGACCCACCTTTGATGTCTATAAGTATGTTCAAGCATGTTGTATATGTTTGTATAATTTTGAGTTTTTCTTAGAAAATTAAGTACAATGTCATTTCAGTATTAAATGACCTTTTCAATTTCAAACTGTTTGTTATTTTATTATTAGAAAAGAGTGACATCAAACAAAGCTAGCCTTTTGTGTGAGATGTGGAATATATGTTTGTAACAAAAGCAAAAAGATGGGCATAAATTCACATTTATGTATATAAATGATTTTATGACCATTTTTACTTTAGAGTTATCTTTCCTTGTTCATTGTATGATATGCACGTGTAATTGGTTACATGGATCAGTCCATATTGAATGGAATCGTCCAATATTGGTTATTGTAGTATGTTTAATTAATTGAACAGCCATTATCAAATTGAAGCGCTAAATGATTGTTTACAAATTGTTCTCAAAATTGGTGATTTATAATTTCAAAACCCACCCTCCTCACCCTGTTGTATATGTTTTGTATAAAATTCAAGTTTTTTATTGTTTTTTTGGGAATTGACCCACCTTTGATGTCTATAAGTATGTTCAAGCATGTTGTATATGTTTGTATAATTTTGAGTTTTTCTTAGAAAATTAAGTACAATGTCATTTCAGTATTAAATGACCTTTTCAATTTCAAACTGTTTGTTATTTTATTATTAGAAAAGAGTGACATCAAACAAAGCTAGCCTTTTGTGTGAGATGTGGAATATATGTTTGTAACAAAAGCAAAAAGATGGGCATAAATGTTGTTTTTGCTCAATTCTTATTATTCCTATTAAATCCCCGACCACGAAGTGTCAGGTATTTATTGTTTTTGCACCGTTTCTTTTTTTTATTGTTCTTCTTCTTCTTCTTCTTCTTCTTCTTCTTCTTCTTCTTCTGGACCTAACTTTGTCCGTAGGATTTCTCGAAGACGAAAAGACATAGGTCAATGAAACTTACCAGAAAAATAGGTCACCACTAGGAAATGATCTTTCCGATTTAGAAATTTTGAAAATTGCGGCCATCTTTGATTGGCGGCCATTTTGAATTTGAAAAAAATACAAAATAAATCATAAAAAATCACAAACAAATATGGATATGAACTAAAATAGGTTTATAGGTCAATATTAATGTCCCTGACAATATGCGACCATTTTCTGAAAAATCCAAGATGGCCGCCATATTCAATATGGCCGCAAAAGTGCAAAAAATGAAAAGTTGTCCGATTTCAACGAAAATTGTCATTTAGGTCAATATTGATATTACAACGACATGGCGACATTTTGGAACAAATCCAAGATGGCTGTCATATTCAAAATGGCCGCCAAAGTGCGAAAATTGAAAAGTTGTCTAATTTCAACGAAAATTGGCATATAGGTCATTATTGATAATACGAACACAATGGCGACATTTTCGAACAAATCGAAGATGACCGTCATATTCAAAATGGCCGCCAAAGTGTGAAAATTGAAAAGTTGTCCGATTTCAACGAAAATTGGCATTTAGGTCAATATTGATATTACGAACAACATGGCGAAATTTTCGAACAAATCCAGGTGGCCGCCGAAGTCCGAAAAGCTTAACTAAATTGTGACAAAAGTGGGCACGGGAGGGGATTTTTTATGACTTGCTTGCAATCACAATCAGCACTTGTTATTTTTCTTCTTTCCGGGTGCGTTTTTTCGAACACTTGTCTGCGGCGTATCTCAGAAACCGATAGACGGAATCGTTTGATATCATATGACTTGATAGGCCCATACTCCTGGATGATCCTCCCAAAAAAAATTCAATATGTCGGAGGGAACATATATTTTTGGGGTCTCAAAAGGGGGTGGGGTTTTTCAAAATTTTACTATAGAAGTCTATGGGAAAAGTGATATAACTTGATAATGTGTGATCTTAAACTTGGAAATACTGTGTTACCTCATATATTTTGATTTTCATACCTGGCCACATTTAGTGGTGAGGTATTATGTAATATCATCCACTTCATTGTCTTAAAGGGGGGTCATGCTCCACCCCCTCAATGACAAAATATTAAATATTCTGAAAACCATTGATGACCCCACCCTATATAACCACATATATTATTACTCCTTATGAAAAGACAATTCATTTGGTACCATGGGGGGTCTGAGGGGGGTCGTTCCCCACCCCCTCAAATGACAAAATATTAAATATTCTGAAAACCATTGAGATCCCCACCCTATAACCATATATATTATTTCTCCTTATGATAAGACAAATCAGTTGGTACCATAGGGGGTCTGAGGAGGGTCATGCCCCACCCCCCTTCAAATGAAAAAAATGCTTAATATTCTGAAATTAATTTAGATCCCCACCCTATAACCACATATATTATTACACTTAATGATTAGATGAATTATTTGGTACCATAGGGGCGTCTGGGGGGTCATGCCCCACCCCTCAAATGATAGAATACTAAATAACTTGAGTTATCTGGGGAACCCCTGCTCAAATTTTTTCCATGAGGTTCTAAAATTGCATTTAAAGGCATTTTCAGCATTTTGCTTACTCTTTGGACTTCTGTAAAACTTGTATTTATAGGTAAGCACCCTCACAATTTTTTCCCATGTGATTAATGGGACTTAGTTTGGGAGACATTCGAAACTGCATCCAGTTTCAATTATACCCTACACCAAACAAGAAGGCATGAAAATAAATAATTAAAATATAGGAATATGTATAATATGCAGATATGAGGACATATCAGTTTTCGTTGTTTTGCCAAACCCGTTTCTAATACCACAGACAAAATTGTCTTTTTACAAAGAAATAAATTACAGGATGTGAATATTTCAATTTTTTTTTTGGTTATTGGTTCTTGCAATGCATTTGGTCTTCTTTTTTGTGTGTAATATAATCATTCATGCTATTTAATTGGGTATCAAAATCCAGCAAAGTCTAAGTATTTAATCCGGTAACAAGTTCAGACCGGCTGCCGCACGTCCTCGTACTAAAAAGAAGAAAGTAACCCCCCGGGTATGTCCCGAAGTACTTATTATATGTCATGTAATCATGTATATGGCAATCAAAAATGTAGCTGCATTTTATGTATTCTCGAATTTTGGCAATCGTATGAGAAAAAAAAACTGAGGCAACTTCGAAAACGGCATCTTATACTTAAATCTAAAAACATATACAACAAAGTTACCTTAACATTATACAAGTTTAACGAAAATACAAACAATAAGATAATCAAAAGAGTTAACGTCAAAAATCAAAATGAACTTGAACATTACATGAAGATGGGACAATTGCACAAATAATTCATTTCAATATAAGATTGAATGAAAGAGCATAGCAATAATCATTGATCATAACCTATGGTTCTACAAATAACATAAAAATAATCATAGATCATAAACTATGGTTCAACTTATATTTCAACTAAAACACGATATCCACCCAGAAATTACTTCAATAATTGGATTAAGAATACTATAGCTTGAGGAGTGAGTGGTAGTGGTGTAAAACTCTTTTTGCTGCGTTATTGGTCGTATATCAGTTGCGGGAACCTTAATCACTGACTGAAAGAAAAAGAATAGAAGATCCGTTAAAAGGATAATGACGTTAAAGTCAATAAGAAAAACAACAACAAAAATATTAAGCGAGACATTTTAAGTTCACATTTACGACAAAAGCTTGTAAATAACAATATTATTTGGATTAAACAACAGAAAATCAAAATCAAACCATTAAGGTTGAATTCAGTTATTTTGGGAGGGTCAGCATTTCTGTTCATTGCACCAATGAACATGATGAAGTCAGTATCTTGTGAAATATCTTAATGCAAATTTGTTTCTAGAAAGAAGGTGGGAGGAAAGGGATTTCGAATAAATCTTTTTTCAATTAAGAAGGAAGAAAAGTAAATGTTATAGGTAAATCTAATTTGGTAATTGAGGACGGTTAAATATAATGACCAACCCGTATCTAAAGTCATTAAAATGGCTTAGACAAATTAAAAAAAATCTTTATCAAAGCACAATTATTCCCCTAGGGGTTGATGGCAATACAATTACAATTATAAACAAACACTAAACAGATATAAAAGATACAAGACATTATCAAATGAAATAAAATCCAAATCATGCAGTGGCAGAGTCAATCTTTCCCTCAGTACAAAAGACTTTTTATAAATGGTGCAACATACTGCTAATGAATTGAAGAGGACATATATTTCATATATGTTTCATGTTTATTTCTTATAGAAATATCGTTGAAAAATTCTTTTCTTATTTCATGTATTTAGGAAAATTGAAAAAAAGTAGTTAATGTCATCTTCAATGACATTCGTGGTGCACATTTGACATACATGTAACCTATCATTTATTAACGACCTCTTTCTAATTCAAGAAAGTGGTCGCTAATTCTAATTTTACAAATATTATTTTTATATTCAAAGTTAGTTTTTAATAAATAATCATTGATTTAATAACTTGTTTTTATTTTACTGTGTAAAAATGTTTTATCGTTTTCAGTTAGTTTGTTAAGCTTTTTAAAAAATAGTGTTTTTAATTAGTTTTAAAATATCTATTTATTTGTTTTCCAAAAGAAAATATTTCTTTTATTTTTAAATTCAAGCTGTTCTATTGTATGTAAGTTAATGTTATTTGAAGAACATACATTCTTTACAAATGTATACCAGGAATATGTGTTTTTGGAATGCAATGACTTCTATAGAAGTAATAAAAAGTTCCAGAATTTTGCTACACCTGACGGGCGATTCGTCTATTCAAGACTCTTCAGAGGCGCTCTACCAAAACTATTGAAAATGCCTAATACAGTCAACCCTCTTTACAACGACATGCACATGCACATGCACATGCGTAGTCAAACACCATGTAAATGTCCACATGTTTTGATAAGTATCAAACATTAAAAGATTAAAATTCAAAATGCCTTTCACAACTTTAATTGAAGCCATATATACAGGTAAATATTGATAATTTGTCGTTATAACAGATCGATTTGTGCTTGATTATGACCTTTTGTTACCGACATTCACTGTCGGAGTCGGATACCGAATATTCCGTTATTTCGAGTATAAATTACATGTGGGCACGTTTGTCCCCATTAAAATTTTGTAGGATGTCGAATTTTCCGTTAAATCGAATGTCGTTGTAGCGAGGGTTGACTGTACTATATGATTATGAAGAGCATTAAACAATAAAACCAAAAATACCAATTGAATGAATGCATTATCCAATAACTGGTTATTGTTATGATGACTTAAGCGGGCTAAATATTTCACAGCTTGTGTTTTAATAAAAGTGTCTTGTGGGTATTGAGCCAGTTCTGCTCTTAATGTAATGATTACAGATTGTTTACTTATACCTAAAGTGTATTTACAAAATTTTAAGTTTATTTTACTCAATGAAACTAGTATCTATAAGCAATATGAAATCAATCTAAGGGTTTTCTTGACCTATTTTTAAAGCTTTTATTATTTTTTCGTAAAAATCCCTATACCATATTTCATTGTTATATATATAAGGATAGGTTTAACTAAAGATTAAAGTAGTTTTTGTATGAATATTGATTGGCACATTTCCAATCGGTTCTAGATATCTAAATAATGAAAAAAGAACTTTGCTTTCCTTTCTTTGATAGTTCAAAATGAGGTGGAACCATTACAAATATTATTCAGTTATCATTAAAATACTACTCTTATATTAATTGTGTCATTTTAAATGAGTAACCAGTCATCAGCAACACTTAAATAAAAAAGTTGAGGGTAAAAAACAAACCATATTGAAGGAAAAGTATTCGTATCAAAACATTCGAAAGGGAATCCGAATACAACCTCGAGGATATCGACCATGTGCAATATCAGAAATTACCATGATTTAAAAAAATGAATTAGACACCGGAAATTACAATAATAAAGATATTATTACTGAGTAAAATACATGTCAGACATGTCTGACCACCAGGTTTGTGATTAAATATTTGAATTAGACAACCGTAAAATACAATAATAAAGATATATTACTGAGTAAAATACATGTAAAACAATTTGTCCACCAGGTTTTTGATTATCCTCGGGTACCTCTGTTCCACCAGTGACGGTAGTTCACCCAGCGGTGACAAAATAACAAAGTATCAAAGTGATAGAAAAAGTGTGCGTTTAGCCATGTTGTTAATTCATATTTGAATAAGTAACCTGTCACAATCAGCATTTGAATAAAAACATTTCTAAAGTCGATGGAAAGAAAAGTTTGGTACCCAAAACATTCGAAAATGAAGCACATAGTATATAGACAATGCGCAGTCCAAAGAAAACAAAAGCTTAATAGAACGATCAAAATTCAAGAGGAAATATTTTACCAAATTTAACGCATATTTTGATCTTCATACAATTTTTTTTCACAGATAACCAGAATTAAAATTGTAGCCGTGCAAATTTAGTCCTTCAGGTCGACTCACATGACGATTTCGTTGTAGTATTTTATCGTTCATGCCCAGTCTTGCTCTTTAGTTGACCAACACGAAACGTATATCAAACAGGATACAAAATGTTTAATTCGTGACGATCTGACACGAATTTTACAAATATGTTGTCGATCATTTAAATTTAAAACCGTTTTTACACCAGGGGCATGTTTAACAAAAGTGTCTTTAACCAATACGTGTCTAAAGATGGTCTATAGACAAATCTTACTCCTAAATCTGTGTATCGAAGACGTATTATTTTTCGACATTGCAAATTTTTAATCCTAAAATTAAGACTACGAATTGGTTGTATTATGGTGGTCTTTAGACAAAAATGGTTTTAATGTCTTTAAAAAGTAAACATATCATCAATATATATTACGTATTGGTTTCTTTGGTGCTTATTTACATAGTATATAAGTTAGTCTGCTAAATAATTGGATAAATAATTACTCCTGAACCATATGAACGCACACCTTATTTTTGCACGTGAATTACTAGTACACTAAGTGCATGTAACGTAACCGTTTCTTAATTCGTAAGTATTCAAAACACGCAAATGTATTAACCAACTTGATCTTTGTTGATCTTGTTTACACGATAGTTTTCTTATTGAAGAGGATATATTGAGCATTAATGAGTTGTTTTGTGAATTACCAGAAGTTGAAGTTTTAACGATAAGTTGAAGTTCGAAACTTTATATACTTTTTTTATTTTATTTAGTTCTGTTTATGTACCATCATATCAATATAAAATGCTATAGATGAAATAGAACAAATGTTTTTCTTGTACTTTTGGTAAATTTAATATAACAAATAGACTAACAGTCAATTCTTGTCAATCACAAATAAAATTATAACCGTTGCTAACATGACCATCAAACAGACCATTTAAACTGAGGTACTAAACAGATAGCTTTGTTGTGTGGTTTCAGACATGTAATAAGTTTCAAATCTCAATTCCATCTCTTATGCACGTCTTTAAACATATCTTTAGTTAGTTTTGTTTAACATTGCCCAGATATAATTTTGTTTGTTTGTTGAGATCGACTTAACAGTGCTTCATTTGACTTCTTTTAGGGGATATTGATGACTACTTCTCTGTCGATAAGTTTACATGCTGCCTTTCAATTGTTATAATTAAGGTCTTTCCCTTTCAGAAGGAAAGACCTTACTGTATTTCTTATGGTTATTATTAAGGTCTTTCCCTTTTAGAAGGAAAGACCTTACTGTATTTCTTATGGTTATTATTAAGGTCTTTCCCTTTCATAAGGAAAGACCTTACTGTATTTCTTATGGTTATTATTATTATTATTATTATTATTCTTTTTTTTTTTCTGCCACTCCGGACAGAAAATTGACTGGACCAATCTAAACGAAACTTGGCACACTTATTGAAATATATCCCGAATAGACTCCGGTCACCCTTTGAGTCGATACTATTTTTAGTAACGGAGTTATCTTCCCAAACCCTGTTTACCCTTGTTCCCGTATCTCCTCAGAAACTGTAAACGATATCCAAAATCTGAAGCATAGAAATTGTTGATAGACTCCTGAGAAAGAAAAATCATGAAAAAAAAATTTTGTCGATCGACTTCCTGGTTACGCGTTTTTGACGCAAAGTTTGACATAAGGGTCAATTTTGGACGATTTCATCGAAACTTGGTATTCAGGTAGATTTTGGGGTCTTTAAAACATAACCGGGGTCAAAAAATTTTTTTGGTCCACCATTTTCAAAATGGCCGCCTTTGAAGTTTTCGTATTGCGATAACTCAAAAACCGTAACATATTGGTGAATACAATAAACATGAAAAATGTAAGTCTCATTGAGATCTACATTTGATCTTTTGTAACCGAAATGATTCGACAGACCATTTTGGAGTTACAGCCCTTGACGCGTTTCGGTGAAACGCATTTTGGCCTATAACTTTTAAACCGTTCGAGATAATATAGTAAACATATGGGTTCTTTGTGACCGTCAAATGAATGCCTTCATTTTAAGACCAAAGTTGATAAGTTGCGGTCAGCCATTTTCAAAATGGCCGCCATCGGAAATTGTTTTTTGAGTATAACACAAAAACTGTAAAAAATTTAAGCGGACAATAAATGGAAAAAATGTTCGCAACGTCGAAAGCTACAAAAAATGTTTCAGGTGCGAAAGCGTAAAACTTGTTGTTTTTGAGTTACGGCCCTTGATTCGTAATTGGAAAATGGTTTTTTAATTATAACTTCTAAACGGTTACAGATGGTGAATGAAATATAGGGTTCATTTGATAGAGAATTAAAAGACCTACAATTTGAGTCCAAACAGTGTATGATTTGGTTGACTGGTTCCAAAATGGCGGCCAAAACAAGTTTCGCGAAACACGTTTTTGCCCATAACTTGAAAACCATAACAGATAGTATAGTAAACATGATACTTAAATGAATCAGAATGCCAAGACCTACAATTTGAGTCCAAGGTCAAAGGTCATGGGTCAAGGTCATTCCCTAGCAACAAGGTAACATTTATGAAAAGTGCATAGCAACCATATATATTCTTAACCAAGACTACTTTCCGAGTTTAGAGTTAAAATTTGTCAACCGGAAGTAACCCTTAGTCCATAGCAACAAACAAAATGTCCTTAGCAACCATCCTTTTTCTGACACTAGGCCCCTTGATCTTTATTCTGGAACCTATTTGATAACTATTGGTAACCTCATATCGAAAACGAAATGACTCATTTGTCTATAGTACTTGTATTGGACACCATAATGCTAACATGCTAAAGCGACAGAGAGACAAGAGACAGGGAAAGACCTCTCATTTGTTCTCTGAACAAATGGCATTTTAATTATTATTCTTTTTTTTTCTGCCACTCCGGACAGAAAATTGGCTGGACCAATCTAAACGAAACTTGGCACACTTATTGAAATATATCCCGAATAGACTCCGGTCACCCTTTGAGTCGATACTATTTTTAGTAACGGAGTTATTTTCCCAAACCCTGTTTACCCTTGTTCCCGTATCTCCTCAGAAACCGTAACCGATATCCAAAATCTGAAGCATAGAAATTGTTGATAGACTCCTGAGAACGAAAAATCATGAAAAAAAAATTTTGTCGATCGACTTCCTGGTTACGCGTTTTTGACGCAAAGTTGGACATAAGGGTCAATTTTGGACGATTTCATTTAAACTTGGTATTCAGGTAGATTTTGGGGTCCTAAAAACATAACCGGGGTCAAAAAATTTCTTTAGTCCACCATGTTCAAAATGGCCGCCTTTGAAGTTTTCGTATTGCGATAACTCAAAAACCGTAACATATTGGTGAATACAATAAACATGAAAAATGTAAGTCTCATTGAGATCTACATTTGATCTTTTGTAACCGAAACGATTCGACTGACCGTTTTGGAGTTACAGCCCTTGACGCGTTTCGGTGAAACGCATTTTGGCCTATAACTTTTAAACCGTTCGAGATAATATAGTAAACATATGGGTTCTTTGTGACCGTCAAATGAATGCCTTCATTTTAAGACCAAAGTTGATAAGTTGCGGTCAGCCATTTTCAAAATGGCCGCCATCGGAAATTGTTTTTTGAGTATAACACAAAAACTGTAAAAAATGTAAGCGGACAATACATGGAAAAATGTTCGCCACGTCGAAAACTACAAAAATTGTTTCAGGTGCGAAAGCGTAAAACTTGTCGTTTTTGAGTTACGGCCCTTGATTTGTAATTTGAAAATGGTTTTTTAATTATAACTTTTAAACGGTTACAGATGGTGAATGAAATGTAGGGTTCATTTGATAGAAAATTAAAAGACCTACAATTTGAGTCCAAACAGTGTATGATTCGGTTGAGCGGTTTCGAAATGGCGACCGAAACAAGTTTCGCGAAACACGTTTTTTGCCCATAACGTCAAAACCATAACAGATAGTATAGTAAACATGTATACTTAAATGAATCAGTTTGCAAAGAACTACAATTTAAGTTCAAGGTCAAAGGTCATGGGTCAAGGTCATTCCCTAGAAACAAGGTAACATTAATGAAAAGTCCATAGCAACCATATGTATTCTTAACCAACATTACCTTCTGAGTTTATAACCGTAAGTGACCTTCTGTCCATAGCAACCAACAAAATGTCCTTAGCAACCATCCTTTTTCTGACACTAGGCCCCTTGATCTTTATTCTGGAACCTATTTGATAACTATTGGTAACCTCATATCGAAAACGAAATGACTCATTTGTCTAAAGTTCTTGTATTGGACACCATAATGCTAACATGCTAAAGCGACAGAGAGACAAGAGACAGGGAAAGACCTCTTATTTGTTCTCTGAACAAATGGAGTTTTAATTATTATTCTTTTTTTTCTGCCGCTCCGGACAGAAAATTGGCAGGACCAATCTAAACGAAACTTGGCACACTTATTGAAATATATCCCGAATAGACTCCGGTCACCCTTTGAGTCGATACTATTTTTAGTAACGGAGTTATCTTCCCAAACCCTGTTTACCCTTGTTCCCGTATCTCCCCAGAAACCGTAACCGATATCCAAAATCTGAAGCATAGAAATTGTTGATAGACTCCTGAGAACGAAAAATCATGAAAAAAATTTTTGTCGATCGACTTCCTGGTTACGCGTTTTTGACGCAAAGTTGGACATAAGGGTCAATTTTGACGATTTCATCGAAACTTGGTATTCAGGTAGATTTTGGGGTCCTAAAAACATAACCGGGGTCAAAAAAATTTTTTGGTCCACCATTTTCAAAATGGCCGCCTTTGAAGTTTTCGTATTGCAATAACTCAAAAACCGTAACATATTGGTGAATACAATAAACATGAAAAATGTAAGTCTCATTGAGATCTACATTTGATCTTTTGTAACCGAAACGATTCGACTGACCGTTTTGGAGTTACAGCCCTTGACGCGTTTCGGTGAAACGCATTTTGGCCTATAACTTAAACCGTTCGAGATAAAAAAGTAAACATATGGGTTCTTTGTGACCGTCAACTTATGCCCTCCAATATAAAACCAAAGTCGCATGGCTACCGACAGCCATTTTCAAAATGGCCGCCATCGGAAATTGTTTTTTGAGTATAACACAAAAACTGTAAAAAATTTAAGCGGACAATACATGGAAAAAAATGTTCCTCACGTCAAAAGCTACAAAAAATGTTTCAGGTGCTTAAGCGTAAAACTTGTCGTTTTTGAGTTACGGCCCTTGATTTGTAATTTGAAAATGGTTTTTTAATTATAACTTTTAAACGGTTACAGATGATGAATGAAATGTATGGTTCATTTGATAGAGAATTAAAAGACCTACAATTTGAGTCCAAACAGTGTATGATTGGGTTGACTGGTTTCAAAATGGCGGCCAAAACAAGTTTGCAAAACACGTTTTTTTGCCCATAACTTGAAAACCATAACAGATAGTATAGTAAACATGTATACTTAAATGAATCAGAATGCAAAGAGCTACAATTTGATTCCAAGGTCAAAGGTCATGGGTCAAGGTCATTCCCTAGCAACAAGGTAACGTTTATGAAAAGTCCATAGCAACCATATGTATTCTTAACCAACTTTACCTTCTGAGTTTAGAAGCTAGTTTTTGTAACTGGAAGTGACCTTCTTTCCATAGCAACCGACAAAATGTCCTTAGCAACCACACTTTTTTGACACTAGGCCCCTTGATCTTTATTTTTGACCCTTTATGATAACTATTGGCAACGAAATGACTCAATTGTCTCAAGTTCTTGTATAGGGCACCATAACGCAAACTAAAGACAGGGAAAGACCTCTCATTTGTTCTCTGAACAAATGGCATTTTAATTGTAATTCTAATTCTGCTAATTACACAGCGAAAGGAAATTAAAATTGTTGACACCCAGCTTTGTATGATGATCGATGGTAACCGATCTTTAAATAAAACTTCATCCCAAAACATTTTTGTGAAATGATGTCATGCTTTGGTGTATTTCTGTCAGTTAAGTGACAATTTCTAGCTTCTAAACACAAAGAGAATCGTTCAGTAAAAAGCTCTACAAAGCTTGTGATGTATTGTTATATATATGCGCCGAATTGAAATAGAGTGTTCATTCATTCATTAACTGAGCGCTTATCTTAAAGACTGCTATGGAATTCATTCAAAGCTCTTTATTGGATTTCTAAATTTTATTGAATATTATACAGTCAAAATTTTAAAAGGTTAAAGGTCATGACAATTTTTGAAATCTCAGAGTGGAATAAGTAATATCACATTACCATATGAAAAAGAAAAAGACACTACTCCGACGGTTAACAATCGTGTGGATAAATAAAGATGCATTTTTACATTGTCTCACTTTCTTTCCCAACTTTAATCTTTTGAAATTGTGGATTTCCTATGTTTGGGTTCTAGTGCTGCTGATGAGAAATATGTTTCTGAAATGGCCGTACAATTGCAGTTAGTTAACATATGTGTTGTGGTCTCACATTCATTTACTCCATTTCCTTTCATAAAATATTAAATTATGGTATTACCTTCAACTTTACCCTCACGCACATGAAAATTAGTAAAAAAAGTCCAAACAAAATATAATTCATTGTTATACTATTTATTATATACAATCAATCCTAGGAATATATAAACTCAGTACAAATTACAGTGAGAACTAATCACTAATTAAAATAATCACGACTTATTTTTGAACTTTTCTAGTAGGGCATGATATCAAAGGAAAAACTTTTAAGCACCTTCACACACATACGGGGAAACCTAAATCATGTAATTAATTCGACCTATTTTTTTATTTTTCATCACACATTTGGCGATAGGTATTTTTCTTGGAAGAAACAACCAGAAGTTTCTACGACATATTTTAACCAGAGACCTTGTAATCATATCATAGCATGATATCCATATCAAGACCTCGCGGGAACAAAACATATCATTAAGGGAGTACGAGCCTCAGAAATTGAACATTTTGGAGATCCTCGGCTTTTATCCATTCAAATGCATTAAAACATTTTCAACATATTTTCTTAATATTTGTTCAGAACTATTAAGAAAAGGTCATAATAAACACCCTAAAGCAATTTCATTCAATTCTAATTACAATTTCTCAATTTTTTACCAATTGCTCAATTTTTTAAATGTCTTGAACAATGCACTTATACCAACGTTTCAACGGAAAGAGGATAACGATTCGACCCAATAAAGGAGTCCAAGAATGATATGGGGTCTGATATATATATAGAAAAAAGTTTTCAATAATCTATATAGATTACACAGTGTTTCTAGATAATTAGTTTGTGTTTAGATTGTATTTTCAATCGGGACAAAATATCCTTACTGTACCTCTTAAAATAAATATAAGTGAGCACATTTAGTAACATAATTAATAAAATTTCAGGCCGCGTGAAAGGTTGTTAACTTAGTTGTGTAAAAAAAAACATTGGCGTTCTGAAGAAAAAAACGGAACCACGAAGACATTAATAATTGGAAAATGATACTTTATTTAATCTATCGACTGCTACACTGTATGATTTCAATTTACTTTCAGTCTTTGAACACATTCCACAAAATACATAAAAAATATAATACTTTTAGCCATTTAAATTGATAGGTAAAAAAATTGAAATCAATGTACACAGCACTTCTATATTTGTGTCAATACAACGTTACCAAATATGAGACAAAGAGAAAAGTGATGTCGATTTTTTTTTTCAAGCGGAAAATACATGTAACAGCAAAGTTTTCTGAACTGCTTTAGGTAAGTTTGACAAATGATGGAACTTTAACAATTCATACATGTTTATGTTTAGTATTGTACAAATGTGTTAAGGTTCATCAGTATCTTTCGTTCAAAATGGCGTAGTTTTCTATCTGTTGTCTAGTATATGCAGAACAAAAACTGCAACAACAAAAAAATTAAAGCATAGCTGGACCTAGATAAGTAATTTCTTATCTTAATTCTATTTATTCTTCATGTTAATTTTCTTACAAATTACAGATATCTTTTTCTCCTGTTAAGATAAATTGTAAATCGAAAATCGAAACCCTATTATGCCCCTTACATGAAATGAGGTGAACACTTGTAAATAAATCTCTAATTGAAAGTTGCATGTAATCAATCGGGACAAAATATCCTTACTGTACCTCTTAAAATAAATATAAGTGAGCACATTTAGTAACATAATTAATAAAATTTTAGGCCGCGTGAAAGGTTGTAAACTTAGTTATGTAAAAAACAACATTGGCTGTTCTGACGAAAAAACGGAAACACGAAGACATTAATAATTGGAAAATGATACTTTATTAAATCTATCGACTGCTACAATGTATGATTTGAATTTAATTTCAGTCTTTGAACACATTCCACAAAATACATCATAAAATATAATGCTTTTAGCCATTTGAATTGATATGTAATAAAATTGAAATCAATGTACACAGCACTTCTATATTTGTGTAAATACAACGTTACCAAGTGTATAATTTATGATTTAAATCTTCCTGGTAAATTTGGATCAATACCTAATAAATGAGACAGGAGAAAAGTGTTGTCGATTTTTTTTCAAGCGGAAAATACATGTAACAGCAAAGTTTTCTGAATTGCTTTAGGTAAGTTTGACAAATGATGGAACTTTAACAATTCATACATGGCTATGTTTTGTATTGTACAAATATGTTAAGGTCCATCAGTATCTTTCGTGAAAAATGGCGTAATTTTCTATCTATTGTCTAGTATATCATGTATATGTAGAACTAAAACTGCATCTAAAACATACTAGGCAAAAAAGAAACGTTACATTGGTTTTCTTTTCAGATTTTTTCGAAACATATTTTGTTTTCATTTTTAATGTAATGATTAGGTTATAAACGGGGTTTTCTGTCAAATTTGCGTATTGAAGGCGATTTGAAAATGACGTAACGTCATTTTTTAAAATTTTGACCAAAATTGCAATTTTAAAAATTTTACGTGACAAAAATTCAATTAAGCTAGTGATTGTGGTCGTTAATTGTAGCAAATATCACGGCTAACAAAAAGTCGAACTTGAATGTTGAAAAACTTGTAATTCAGGTACTTTACGGTAACGTTGAAATTAGACGAAATTCTCTACTCTCGTGTTGGATACAGGAATGACCAAAATATAGGTGATAAATCATTTAAAAGACTTCAGAACAACTATCCATAGTTCAAAGACTCGTGTCAGAGGTAGCAGTACAAAAAATGGTGAGACCGGAAGTGACAGAATACCATTACCAACGCGATTTTAGATCAGGCGTTACCGCTTTATTTTTTTCTTCGTAATCGCTTTGAAAATTGTTCAAAATCATTAACTTATCTTAATGGATAAAATTTCAATCGAATATTCATAAACACTGTTCTTACGTGGTCACGCAAAGCTGACGTCATTGTTTAAAAAGACGTCCTCTTATGTACGTTTCTTTGGCGTTTTGGTGCAAATGATTCGTATCATGACTAAAATTGACAAAGTTAAGTGAGACGCACCCTTTTCAAACCAAAGATTCAAATTTTTACAGAAATTTTGTAACTTTCAACATTTTGTCTTTTTAAATTTAACTGAACAACGTTTTCAGAAATAACCAAAACCCACCGGAAGCAGTTGCAAAATATCCCATCTCTGTAGTTTTACGGGTTGTTAAGTATCCCTTAATACTGAATTCAACTTCAAATTCATCAAAATGCTGTCAGATATGCAAAATGAATGGTTATTCAGGAACGATAATGCTTTGTTTACTTGATTTTTTACTATATCTACGTAAAACTGTAAAGAGATGTAAAATTCGATTGAAAATTAGGTAGACTGGATTTTTTGTCTCTTCAGTATGACCAAAGATATGTTTATTGAACGGAAGTTACATTTTGTCGTTTGTTATAAAAGTTTTATCAAATAAAATATAAGTGTAACGTTTCTTTTTTTGCCTAGTATAAAAGACATCTTTTCCTCCTGTTCAGATTGTAATACAAATGACAACAAAGTTCCAGACATTAAATTTTGCTACGCCTGACGCGCGTTTCGTCTATTCAAGACTCATCAGAGGCGCTCTACCAAAAATATTGAAAATGCCAAACATAAATCGAAACAGGACAAATTATCCCTATTATGCATCTTACTTGAAAGGAGGCGAACACTTATTGAAAGTTGCATGAAATTTGAGGTCACAAGAAAAGGTGAAAGTGATAATTACCTTATATCGCCGTTCTCAAAAGCGTAGAAAAAAATATCTCTAAAATGAAGGGATTTAGCAAGAATTATTCATAAAAGTAAGGTAAGACTTTATAATATCTAGATTCAGTTACGCTTATAGTCTATCAGCCAACCCTCAAAAATATCATTTTGAATGTCTACCCCAGGAAACAGCATTTTTTCTGTGGTTTAGTATAGTTTAAACATCTAAACTTTAAAATTTACCTTGCTATACCGGACAAAAAGTGTCCAAACAGGGTATAACACGCGCCATTTTGAATGCACCCTTTTTGACAGACACGAATCATGTTGAAAGCATTGAACTCATATTGCTGTCAAATTTTTACGATGCGATGGAATATAATTTTGTAAGGTGATATGTAATCAGTATAATATAAATGAAAATATGGCGTATAATATTTATCGATAATTATCGATGAATTACCGATATCGGGCCCTTTCAAACACTCTGTATACGTGGCTTTTTTTAAAAGCCATCGACTGTTATGATCAGAATACATACTAGTATCAATGAACGATTTATGGTCATTGAAAGCAAACATACATTGCAAATATGACTACAGCGACGAAAACATGACAAAAATTAGGCGAAAAGCCACATATACAGAGTGTTAAAAAAGTCCCGATATCATAGTATACAGTTATTGAATGTGTAGCCAGGCAATGGATCAGAATATTTTTTCCCGAGGTATCCAGATTAGCTCAGTGTTCTATTGCACGAAGCCGTAGGCTGAGGGCAATGGTACATTGATCTGATCTGGATACCAAGGGGAAAATTCCTCTGATCCATTGCCTGGCTACACATTCAATAACTGTTTTATTATCTACATCTTTACAGCTATAATATTCATACTATATCTATTCCGAGGACAAGGTAGAAATGAGTTAGGCCAGTCAAAACATTTTGTATACCCTCATCAAATCTATTGCAAACTGTAAACAATAGGCACAACTGTATTTCATAATTGCACATTTAATGAATATATATTTCCTTAATAACACCAACTCGGAATGGAAAATAGTGAAAACATCTTTTTATCATTAAGTAGACAGTTTACTTGTATACTTGTATGATAGTTCATTTGCGACTGACTCGAACTTCACATTTTTTAATTTGAATTCAAATGAAACATTCTTAAGAATGCTCGAACATTTTACTAATGAATTATATGTTAAAATCAATAAGTTGACCCGGAACAGTCCGAAAACCGGTGGTTTTTCTTCCAATTTTAGGTTATGCTGATAAAATAAACTTTTTTGAATTAAAAAGACTTTTTAAAAGTAACAGATTGCATTTTTATGCATGTTATTATGTGGATATTTATGAAATGCATACAGTGCAAACTGAAATGGATCGCACAACTTTAACTTTTATATAAAAAATTTTAAAAAAACACACTGTTTGTTTAGATGTATATCTTCCCATCTGCAAATTTTCAGACATGTACTGCAAGAGGTTAAGCCAAAATAAAATTAACAAAAAGACCTATTTTTCTAGCCCGTCTTGACAACCTTCTCTTTAAAAGTTCACGATTAACCTGTTGAATTAGATTACGTCATAGAACATGTTTACCTTTTTGACCGGTGTCCGTAAATTGGGATCAACGACCTGTGAATTTGCATTGTATTGGATTAAATGTCCAATTCAATCTTCAGTCATCCGTGTTAAAAATAGGAATGCCCCTCCTTTATCATGTTTATTATTAATGAAAGATAGAACTTGGTTGTGTCTCTTGAAAGTATTTCATAGTTACACATTGAATTCAAATGGATCGTTAAGTGATAACAGTAAAATATAATTTCCAAACTAATATCTGTCGTAAGAAAAGGTGATAATCTAACATTCCCACAAATTTCGAGAATGTACTGCAGGTATTACGCCTTGTGTGATTTTTTTAAGGTTGAGTTGACATTTCAATTTTTTCCAACCTCCAGCAAATTTCACCTTATAAACAACTGTTTACGCAACAGAAAAGATTCTTTTATAACATGACATGTCCAACGTATCATAGTAGTCAGGTCCATGCGCAATAAATGAAAGTTCAAGATTGTTTACATGCCGTCGCCATCGTCGTTGTCATCGTTAAGAATTTAAAAACTCATTAGCTTTTTTTCTACAGGGGAGATAATTGAATACCACTAGATATTAGACTGGGAATAAATCATAAATATTCATGTTTATAAATTGTCCAGTCAAATTTGAGGTCAAAAAGTCATCAGGCAATAGAACGTCGCCGGGCAATAGAATACTTTTCTATTGCCCGGTTTTATGTGAGAATGGTCAAAATTAAAAAAATAGTTAATAAAGAAGGAAATTTAATTGTATTAGATAATAAATATCGGTACTTTATCGATACTTATAGATTAATATCACACACTATAATTTTATTTATATTATACTGATTACATATCACCTTACAAAATTATATTCCATTGCATTGTAAAAATTTGACAGCAATATGAATTCAATGCTTTCAACATGATTTGCGTCTGTCAAAATGGGTGCATCAAAATGGCGTATGTTATACTCTGTTTGGACACATTTTGTCCGGTAGAACAAGGTAAATTTGAAAGTTTAGATGTTAAAATATACCAAAACCACAAAAACTGCTGTTCCCAGGGGTAGACATGCATCTCGAAAACTAGAGGCCTTTTTCGATTTGGCTGATGGACTATTAATATTTCAATAATTTTCACTATTTTTGGCATTCAAGGCATATAACCCTATAAGAAATTATCTGACAATTGACCCAATAGAAATTTTGTAGAGAGCTTACTCATCTGAACAATATAAGACAAAATATGTGGAAAACGCAGAAAAAAATCGAGAAAATGGACAATTACTCTCGCATGGTTTGTTAGATTTTCTTCACAATTTCTGGGTATGTAGATCTTGACGTGCTGATCACTTTTAATCTAGCCACAATTTTGATATTTGTCAACATTAAGGAGTTATTTGCCAAAAAACCTGCGGTTTTAGCCCTGTACTATCTATTGCAACGCGGCCTTCGGGGTTAAGGTTCATATATACGTCGGCCAGAAGCCAAGGCCGCTTAGGATATTGACCAGGATTCAAGGTTAAGGGTTCACATCTATATATTACATTAGGGTCAATGGTAATGCACAACTAGATGTGTCTTTGGTAGCACGACTCAACCCACTAGAAAATTGGTCACACCGACTCTTTATTTTACACATGAACGACTTTTTAAAATTTCTTGGTGAAGGTTCATATTCCAGGTAGTCCAGTCGGTCCGTTCAGGTTTTTTTGCGAAATTTCTAAAAGTATGGTAACAGTATCAAATTCGGCATGGTGGTAGAAAGCTATTAGCTTTGTACCCAATTCGAAAATTCAAAATGACGGCCATTTTAAGATGGCTGCCTAACGGTATACAAAATCAAGAAATTTATCAAATGAGAATTCTTTAAAAATGGTACTTTGAAGATAAACGCACCAAATTGTGTATGACAGCAGTGCAAATAATTCTAAAGAATATAGTAGAAAACGGTTTACCTTATATTGTAAATGGCTGTCATTTTAAAGAAACAGAATATATATCTACATTATGAAATCATGTTTAATTCAAGGTTATGTATGCCCCAAATATAAATGAACGCAATGGATAAGCTATCAAACAAGAATAAAAGGAATTTCTATTATATTTGAAGATACCAGACGGGGAGTGTACAAGAATATATACATATCTCGCTAATTTGGAGGAAAATTGTGTTTAGATGTGAAAATTGTCACAAAGGCACCTGAAATAGTGACATATATTCAGCCTGCTGCAGACCACCTTAATAAAGACTGTTCAGTGCCACCTTTAAATGAAGATATTTAAGCCATAAAGACCATTAAAACCGACAAACGCAAGACTTTTTATGTCAGCATTTAAATCGAATCCTTAAACAGCAAAAATACTCAAACCCATTACACATTGGAACTCCCACCGGATTGGAAAAGAATACATACTTTTAGTTAATGTTAAAAAAGAGGCTAAATCGAATGTAAATACTATAGAGTTTTATTGTTACTTAATCCTTAACAGAATAATGTCGTCTTAAACAACTTCAGACAAAAAATGCGGTTCAACTAAGCAGGTTGAAAAAAAGAAAATCTTGCATTGAACAGATAGTCAACCTGCACATCAAGCAACCAATTCAATGAAACAATTCCCTTTATATCTATTACACAGACTTCGAGGAAACTTTCGTTATCCTTGATATGGAAATTCTGTGGAAACTTCTTGAGATCTGTTGAATTCCAAACAGAACTGTTACATCAATACCGAATATGTACAGCTCTAGGAATGAAATGTTAGGTAGTGCAACTACGAGATATAAGTCAAGAATTTGAAATACGTCCAGTTTTTAGACTTGGTTGTTTACTTTTTCCTTTCTTTGTTTCTTTTGTCCACGCATTGATTGGATGATTAGAGACCCACACCAGAGAAGAAGAAATTGAATCCACTATATGTAAGAAAACATAGACCATAATAATGAGAATAAACAAAAACAACCATCAATATTAAAGAAATAGATGCTCTCACCATGCTCACGTTCAGAGAATAGCATTTTATTTTTTATAAATAAACAAATTGTGATTAACAAATTTGGTAGAACAGATGATGAACCGGCCCTTCGAATGCCTAAAAAGTATGGGAATCAAAACAAGTATTTATAAAGACTTAGCTAAGTAAATTGAACAGTTACTTGAATCATAGATCTGCATTTAACAAACATGGCTATGATCAAATCACTCTTGCTGTAAGGGTCCGAAACATGAGGGCTTATAATGGCCAACATGTAGAAACATCAGGTATTATATAAAAATGTCTGTGGTCCATCCAACAGATCGCCAAACAAAATTACCAACGAAAACAAGCCAAAAAAATCTATAGTTCTCGAAATAAAAAAGGTAAAGTGAAAGTGTCTAGGGAGAAACCACCTGATTTTTATGGGTATGGGGGCTATGGAGATGTTCTGCCTTTTTATTTTCAAAAATGTCTAAGTCTGGATTTTGCGTGCACTTTTTTAATTTTTAAAGCTACAATAAATTTTCAGCCAAAAATTCAATCCTGCCTTTCTTTTAGTTCAAAGTACTGTCATGCTGCCTTTTTATTTCTGGATTTTTGCCATCCTGCTTTTTTATATCAAATTTCACCATAGCCACCCCCGTATGGTCGCTCCCATTGGTAGCACATTACGCAAAGTAAAAACCAGGCCATATAATGAACGTTACAGGAAAAATAAAAAAAGAAATGGTGACCTAGACTGACATTGATCAGAAAAAAAGATAGAGCATGACTAAATGTGGGCCAGCAGCATCCCTCAACTTTTAAAGGACAGAGGAAGATTGGGAAGAATTGCCAGTAGCCTTTGCTCCATTGGGGAGTAAGATGGCTCAAGTAAGGTCATAACTGAAAGCGTCCATAAATGAAGTATCCCTATTGCAAAATAAACAAATTGATAGAAATATGGATAGACAGCTGGGTGACACCGCAAAATTGCTTTTATGATTTTTCAAAAGATTGGCTTTAAAAACACCATTTCGAGTTGATAGTTCTAATATATATATAATTGTTTTTTCAATATACAGATTGGTGCACACATAACCTGTGCAAAAGGTAACATAAAGTTAACTTCATGACTGCTTTTAATGTCTGCTCGTGTCTGCTCTAGCAGACATTCAAGTTAACTTGCGTTAACACATTATCGGTCAAAGCAGACATGTGACAGCTCATTTATGACTGGTCAAAACCAGTCACAAAGTCGTGACTGTTTTAACAGACCAGCCATTTTTAAAAGTCTGTTCTAAGTTAAATAATGCAAGGGATATTATCTTATATGAAAAACTGTTTATAATATTAAAATGAATTTCAACAGCACTTTAGGCAATTGAACATAGACTTTGTTCTTTTAGATTCAGTCTTTAAAGCAGACCAGTCACGAAGTTACCTTGACCAGACCTGTCACAAGAATGTGACTGCTTTTAGAGGAAGACATGGAATTATGACTGCTTTTCAAGTTAACTTTGAACCAGTCACGCGTCTGCTCAGGACAGTCGCATTGCCAGTCTCAAGAGAACTTCAAGTTAACTTGATGTCTGCTTTTCAAGTTAACTTACCGTAGAGGTTATGTGTGCACCCATCTATATATATAATTATTTCTTCCATGCTATATTTTACAACGTTAATATCTTAACACAGTTTTACCACAATCAGATTGCTATGATTAGATATGCAGTATATTCCTGTACACTCACCGTCTGATATCTTCAAACGAAATCAATTTTATTTATACATCTTATTCAATTTAATTAAGCATATATCCATTGTTGTTTGTGCCTATTTGGGTCATAAATAACCTTTAATAGAAGATTATATGATTTCGTATCTATATATATGCTATTTTGAAGCGGATATCTTAAAATGGCAGCCATTTGGAATTTCAGGCAAACCATCTTGCAAAATATATTGTTAAGAATATTATGCACTGTTATTATACATAATTTGATGCTTTTTTCTTCAAAGTTTTATTTTTAATGAATTTTAATTTGATTTATTTCTTAATTTTATGTTCCATCTTGCGGCCATCTTGAAAATGGCCGCCATTTTGACCTTTTGAATTGGGTCAATAGCTAATATTGTTTAGCATGCTTTGTGTTCTACCACTATGCTAAATTTCATCCTTTTACCATCTTTTGAGCATTTTTTAACAAATTGTTGGACTAGTAAGGTAATTCATGTTGAAGATAAATGATAATTCAAGAACGGGAATTATATGATCATCAAGGAAGACGGACGTGCTTTGGTTGCTGTCGTTTTGAAAATGATTGATTTCTGAGAGCAGCTATTTTATAGTTGAGGAAATTACTTATTTGAAGAAAATTTATTTCATTCTAATTTGATATTTTGATATGCAGTAGGAGGTCCCATAGCGTGGGATTCAATTTCTGGTCTTTCTTTCATCTTTTTTCTGTTTGGCGACTTACTTAATTTTTGACATGAATAGTCAATGATAGAAAATTTTCTATAAAGTTTTCTTAACAACATTTTTGGACATATTCTCGTTTTGATTTCTTTTTTAATGTTTTGTATTATTTTATCTGTTTCCTTTTTTTTTAAATTAGAATTGATTTTAAACGTTGTAAAGTGAACTGTTTTCATTTTTTTTTCAGTTGCCTCAGGCTAGCTATTACAGAAGCTTCTTTGAGTAGGCAGCTCTTTTATTCTATGAACATGAGGTGTGTTCACAAGCGCAAAAGCAGGGGTATCTGTTTTTGCAATTGTGAAAACAGCCTTTTGTTTTTTAGAACAAAAGTGGTATTCACACACAAATAAAGTTTCTGAAAATGAAAGTTCGAATTAAAACAGTAGAGCTGGGTGTAAGTTGCTCATAGACACATTTTCTAGTTCAATCTGGTCATACCTATCCGTATTTGTTCCGTGATTTCTTATTAACGCCTTGTATACGTTGATATTGACGGGCGAGGGAGCCATTAAATATGAGTCAATGAGCCGAAAAATTTAGTCTTTAATCATCTCTTGAACCAACCATTTCGTTTGAAATGCCTGTACCAAGTCAGGACTATTGCGATCCACAAATTCTCCGGTATGACTGATTCGTTTTTGTCATTTTCTCTGGACAATGAGATTGATCATGCAAGTTCGTTAGTTTTGTTATTACCTTTCTATATTTCTTTATATATTTAGTAGGTTATCTATGTAGACACTTTGCAAGCTAGAGGAGTTGGAATTAAGTAATGAGCATCGTGTCCGACAGTGTACGTTAGGAATGGCCCAGAGTTCCAGGGTTAAATGTGACTTTATATGTGGAACAAATAACGCGTCACTGTATTGTTATGAATGCAAACAAAATCTATGCATTTCCTGTAGAGCAATTCATGACCGAATTCCACTGACAAACAAGCATTCAGTTACAGATTTGAATCAGGTAGATCGAACATTTTTGTCAAATATTCATTGCAAAAAACATGATAATGTATTTATTTTCTTTTGTAAAACTTGCAATAATTTAGTATGTCAAGAATGTGTGCTATCTGAGCACAAGGATCATGGATACACAAGCATAGATGGTGTTGCTGAAGAGGCAAGGAATATAGTAAGGCAAATGCTAGCAGACGGAGAATCAAAACTAACTACAGTGGTTAAACTTTTAACAGATATTAATTCTTCTTTTACCGAAACAATCGAAAAAGAAGGAAACGAGCAGATTTCTAAACTAGAAACCGTTGTTACATCTTTCAAGTCTATAATAGATTTAGGACAAAATCTATTAATCGATAGAGTTAATACGCATATGCAAATTGAAAAAGAAGCTCTTAGAATGACCATTTCTGCGCTTCAAAATCTTAAGCAAGAACTCGAAGTTTCATGCCAATCCTTGCGACAGTTTTCGAATGTGACAAACAACACGTCCTTTGTTGTCGCTTTCCCTTCCTACAAGAATATGATAGGAAAACATGATGAAATTCCACAAGTAAAACCACCTGAAAAGATCGAGACATTCAGCTGCAGGGAATTATTGGATAAATCAATTGCAATGATTTGCGAACAATTTAAATGGTAAGATTAAAAGAAATAGTATTACAGCGGACAAAGGATTAAAATACCCGATTTTTAATTGCTTAACCTCAATGAACTCTGGTAAAATCAAGCTTAGTTCCTCTTTTAAAATCTGCAACAAAGGAAGGTGATCTCTGTGATCAAATATAACTCACATAAATAAATGATTTAACCTTAGAGGAAAAAACTCAAAAACAAATCTTAACTCTATTAGATATTTATTAAATCTGTGTTTTTGCAACTCGCGTATACCCAAAAGCTCCTTGATGAGTTCCTGTTCAGTTTTGGGTAACGTAACAGATTATTTGCTGTAATTTACATTACCAGACAACATTATTTTTTACCTATGGTCAATTAAGTACCTTTAATGTAGAGACACAGGGTTGTGTTGCTCCTGGAATATTGTCTTCTTTCATCCGTTTTTACAGAAGTCTTTCTGCTGCATACACATGTGTGATTGTCATATATTTGTTTTTATTTTTCCTGTAATGATATTGCCGACGGAACAGTAAACAAACAATAATCGTTCAGTCTGGTGCCAAATTCGACATGCTCTAAATAAAATGAATGTTATTGGAACTAACAGAAACTAACAGAAACTGCTCATCAGGGTTTACATGTTACGACTGTGTTCGCTCTGCTGATAAATTTTATGGGTTTGAGCTGTTTGAATTGAATTTTTCCAAGTCTTCCTGGACCTCTTGCGTTTGGGTGCCCAATTTGTGCTACTTGTTTGATATCTCTCGTTTCCTTTACATACTATATATTAAAACCATAATATAAGGTTGGAAGTATGTTTCCAATCCTTTGGCACATTAATGATTATCTTATGGTTGTTTTCCTGAAAAGTCACTTTGAAACTTTTCTGAAGGTTTTAATTATAGCCATTCTATGGATTTATTATTTTATCATAATGATCATCATTGTATATGTATAACAATTTTGTTTTAATAGTGATATCTTTGATGGAAAGAACAACGAAATCCACACCTTAAGGTACGTCAGTATAAACAGATAAGTGTATCAATTGATTTAACATGTTCATCATACAGCCACTTGGATCATGGATTTTCTCTTATATTCCTAACAAAATAAAATTTCGATTTAATCAGCTTTTTCTTGTCATTTTTAAACATATTATGTCAAAATATTGCTGCTTTATACTATCCAAAATTCGCTTTATGTATACCATTGGATAAAAATTTTGGATAGTATAATACAGCAATATTTTACATAATATGTTTAGAAATGCCAAGAAAAAACTATTTGAATCATTTCTATCGAAATTTTATTTTGTTAGGAGTATAAGAGAAAAAAGGGTGGTCATATATAAAATCCATGCTCCAAGTGCCTGTGGTTTATCACAAATATCAACGATAAATAAATTAGGCTACAACAAGTATCAAGTTGAACATAATTTTTTAAAAAAGGTGCAATAGTTTTCCTAAATTTTAAAAGCTAAGAAATATTATTTTTGTAACAAAACTGTTTACACGAGACTTGTCAATATTTTGAAAAATATAATATTTTGTAAAGAAAAAGATACATATTTAAGTACTTCTAGAACTAAAATTCAGCTCTTTCTCTTAAGGTCATCTAAATTGATAATTTTTACTTATATAGATTATAAATACATAAAAAAGATTGAACAAGTCAGAATTATATAACATCAAAAAGCAAGTGAGAAGTTTAGCGGCTAAAATTCTTTTGTATATTTTTAAAAATCGCCAATTTTACCTTAAAAAAGTTTTAGAATATTAAAAGTTTTACTTGAGAATAAAAACAAATGAAAGTTCAATGTTTATATTTTCAGGAAAGAGCTTACAGAAAAGGGTGACAAAATCAAACAATTGCAAGATGACATAAAGCACGTGGAAAAAGAAAATAATAGGTACGAGTAGGATTAATTGAATAGTTAATATATAATTTGTGCATAACATAAAAATATAACTCAAAGTTGTAGGCTATTCAAATACTGGATTTGACTACATTATACATACAATTGTTTACTAGTCAGGAGGAAAACAATATGTTAATTTCCACGAGGTAATTACTATTTCACGAGGGACAACAACTGTAATGTTAACCCTATGACCAGTAAACACTTTTACTTTTAGCCACGCCTATTGTCCACTGTTTGCAGTGTAATTAAGCTCATTTTTAAAAAAAAAACGGCAAACTATTTTTACGGTACTATATTACCCCACGGAAATAGTTTTTACTTATCTCGACATATGGCTTTTGTAATAAAAATACTCAAATGGCCGTACTAGGCCATAGCCTTTACTATAAATAAAATATTACAATGCAATAAATGATACATGTGATATAAATGACATTGTAGATTCACACCGAAGTTAGCGATAAATAGAACAATCAGTTTCCATGGCTGGTTTAAGATTTCCAGAGGTAAATTGAAATAAAAAAAAATCAAATTAATGTCATGATCAGTTCAGTACATGAAGCAGATGCGCATCCGTGTCATTTCAACCTGATCCTTCCAATATGTTTCGACAAGTCCATTCATATCAATCTGAAAACCAGTTGTTATCTGGGATTACAAGCTGCAAACAACCAACCTGGAAAATAAAATCAAAAAAGCGCAGCAAACCCATTCATATTCATTAATCATAATGCTTCATTCATTTCGAGCAAAACACTTGTTAACTGGGGCTACAAACAACCAACCTGTAAAATAAAATCAAAAAACACAGCAGAGCACATTCAATAAAGCATTGGCATAGCTTCATTCATTGCAAGCTAAAACACTTGCCAACTGGGACTTAGTGAAGACACATGCACAATTTCCGTCAAAGTTTGCTCAGGAACTCCACGAAACAGAGGTCTGATATTTTGCTTCATTTTGTTTATTGCTTTATCCTTTAGCACCATAGATTTTATACCGATTTGAAGACTTCCTGTTAATTGAACACTTAGGTTCTAATACGACCACATTTTTTTGCGATAGTATTAAGTTATGGCGATGTCCTCGTTGTCGTCGTCGTCGTCGTCGTTGTAGTTGGTAGACACTTTGGTTTCTGTGCGATAACTTTAGTTTGTAGAGAACCAATTGTTATAAAATTTTGATATGATGTTTGTAACAACTAAAGGAAGGTTGGTATTGCAATTTGGGTTTCTGACCCTTACCGTTTCAGAAAAAAAGGACCAAAAGCTAAAATGGTTGTGTTGACAAAATGTCTGTAGAATTTTAAATTTTCATCAGATTTTGATCATTATTTTTTCATTGTATTCCTCAATACGTTATGTTAACAAAATGTTATAACAATTTTGATGTATCTAGTTCTGAAACATTGCTATAACTAAGGGGTCAAAAAGGGGCCATACCCAAAATAATCGATTTTTTATTTTTGGTCCGATTTTCATAATCTTTTTTGCATTGGGATCCTTTTTAAACTCCATGTCTTCAATTTTCAATCAGATTTTCAATGACTCATACCGTTTTAAGAATTTAGGGGTCAAAGGGGCCAAAAACGACAATTATAAGAGTTTGTCTTGGCAAATGGTTTTGTTTTCCTCATGTATTAAGGGATTGTGGCCCCTACCATTTCAAATAAAAGGGACCAAAAAAGGTTAAAATGGACGTTAAAACAAAACTGATGAAAAACATTATTAGTCCCCTACCGGCGAAAGCCGAAGGGGACTATAGGTTTGCGCTCTGTCCGTCCGTCTGTCTGTCCGTCTGTCTGTCCGTCTGTCCGTCTGTCTGTCACGCCTCAGTTTTCCGCACTTTTTTTCTAAACGCTTATAGATAATGAACTGATTTTTGGTATGTGAGTTTACCTTGATGAGTTACAGATCAAGTTTGAGTTTCCTGTCGGTCCACAATTTTTTATGGCAGTTATGGCCCTTTGAACTTTGAAAATTCACTAAAATACCAGTTTGCCGCACTTTTTTCTAAATGCTTATAGATAATGAACAGATTTTTGGTATGTGAGTTTACCTTGATGAGTTACAGATCAAGATTGAGTTTCGTGTCGGTCCACAACTTTTTATGGGAGTTATGGCCCTTTGAACTTTGAAAATTCACTAAAATACCAGTTTTCCGCACTTTTTTTCTTAACGCGTATAGATAATGAACTGAGTTTTGGTATGTGAGTTGACCTTGATAAGTTACAGACCAAGTTTGAGTTTCGTGCCGGTTCATAATTTTTATGAGAGTTATGGCCCTTTGAAGTTTGAAAATTCACGTAAATTTCAGTTTTCCGCACTTTTTTTTCTAAACACTTATAGATAATGAACTAATTTTTGGTATGTGATCTATGTTAATGAGTTACAGATCAAGTTTGAGTTTCGTGCTGATCCACAAATTTTTATGGGAGTTATGGTCCTTTGAACTTTGAAAATTCACTAAAATATTAGTTTTCCCCATTTTTTTTTCTAAACCCTTATAGATAATGAACTGAATTTTTGTCTGTGAGTTTACCTTGATGAGTTACAGATCAAATTTAAGTTTCGTGCCGGTCCACAAATTTTTATGGGAGATATGGCCCTTTGAAGTTTGAAAATCTATTGCAATTTTCTTTTCTAAACTTTTTTATTGTTCCTTGTAGATAATAAACTGATCAAGTTTAGGTATTCATTTGTATGACAAATTGTTACCAGTGACTGAAATATGAGGCCGGTAGGGGACTTAGTATTGTTTTGCAATACTCTCAGAATGCTTGTTTATCATACAATTGGTTATTTTTTTCCATTGTATTTCTCAAGTAATTCTGTCAGGAAAATGTAACGACAGCTTTGAAGTATTTTGCACCGTTACATTGGTCCGAGGGCTCAAAAAGGGCCATTTCCAAAAAATTGACTTTTTTATTTATGATCTGATTTTTAAAATATTTTTCATTGGAATCCTTGTAAAAATCCCTGCCAGTGTTTTCCATTTAGAGTTTTGCCATATCTTCTACCGCTTTTTTGAAATTAGATATCTAAGTGGCAAAAAAGCGCATTATGAGTTTCATTGAAAGTAGGTATAGACTATGTAAATGTATAAACAAAATTCAAAAATGCAATTGAAGTCAACCAAAGAATGCATGTGTCAAAAAAAAACTTGGTGAGTCCACCATGGGCTGCATGTGCCAAAAGCATTTGACAATCCATATTAGGCCGCAAATGTACAGGGTTCAACATGTCGCGGTCGTATCACGCTGCGCTCAGCGAAGCTTTTCTTGTCCAGACGTATGTCTTTCTGTCTCTGGTGTAAAACAGGGAAAATAAACTGAAATAGAACGATGTTTTTACTTAATTAATCTGGTGTAAAACAGGTCATATGAACTGAACAAAAACGATGCTTTACTAAATTACTAAAAAGCATCATCGTTACCACAAATTAGTAAAATCTTTTGCTTAGTTTTATCTTAAATATCAATACCTTTATCAAACATTTTACACGTCGAGTTTGATTGTAAATGGAATATCCCATCCTGATTTCTATGGTCATGTGGTCTATGAAGCAAACATTTTTTTTGCGGAACATCTTAACTGAAATTACAACGATCCTTATAATTATGGCGACCGGAAAACCCCGTAAAATAAACATTACCCATTCTTATTCATTTAATATTCCATGACACGCAACCATACTTCGCCATTGCGAATGTCTTTCGACCAGTAATATACTATTTATATAATTTGAATCAACATTCATCCGTTTTGAAATATCCACAATAGAAAAATGTGGCAAGATCGTCGTAACTTGCGTATTTTTCAGCGACGAACTATAGTAGTTCAGGATACTCATTATTGTTAGTTGTATCTATTGCTACATGAAAACTGTTCCGATTATTGAATAAACATCATAGGACCGAGATTATCGACCATTTGCAGTACAAGGAAAGAAACCTTGTGTTTTAAAGAATTTTGAATTTCACAAAATTTGAAATTTCAATGACAAAAATATTAGAAATTTATTGGTAGAAACGTGTCAGAGAAGTCTGACGACCAGGCTTGTGATTACCCTCGGAGACCTCTGGTCGACCAGCAGCGGTTATCAACCCAATGGTTTCAAAATACAAATACCCAAAACGGACATAACCTGGTAAATTTTGTTATGTTGTATAATGTTATTTCAAGGAGTATCGGAAATTTCAACGACAAAAATTATTAGAAATTCATTGGTGAATTTGTGAGTTAACATGAGTTAACACTCAAGTATGTCTCGCCTGCTGGCACCTTCAAGTCAACTATTCATATTCATAAATTCTCGACATTTTCCTGCGGACCAACTCAAATGATTCTTGATATCATAATCATTGAGAAACACAGACTTAACATAAAAGACTGATCACCAAAAAAGCAATATTAACAGTCATTTAGTGTTAAAATATGGTCAAGGTCAGATGACATGATAACGGATCCAAAAACCCTAATTTATTTCATCGACATCCTTGAGATCAGATGCCTACCTAATATATTTCTCTCTAAAGATATTCATTTTCCAAAAAAGTCTAACAAAGACAATTATAGCCTGTTCACAAAGTCACTGAAGCATAAAAATGGGGTTAGGGTCACACGGCATTGTAACATTTGTGTAGACCATAATCTGAACTATCTGTATACCAAATATCAGATACCTAGCTATTATACTTTTCAAACAATTCATTTTATACAAGTCTTGGAATGACGTTTACATCCTCAAAAAATACCTTAGTTCGCAAAGTCACTAAAGCATAAAAATGGGTTCAAGGTCATACTGCATGATGACATTCGCGTAAACAATAACCTGAACTGTCTGTATATTGAATATCAGATGCCTAGCTATTACAGGTATACTTTCCAAGAAAATAATTTTCCACAAATGTCTTACAAAAAAGTGTTCAGTCTGAAAAAAGACCTAAGTTTACAAAGTGATTGAAACATGAAAATGGGGCCAGGGTCACACGGCATTGTCTGTATACCAATTATCAAATGCCTAGCTATTATACTTTTCAAGTAGACTATAAAGAGATGTGGAATAGGTGTATGCAACACAACAAACATTAACGAGACGGCAATTTAAAAAAATCACAATGGAAAAACAACCAGCAGTCTTCAGCATGACCAGGTCACTGCTCGCTGTCTTGCATTGGCCCAAGACTAAAACTACATTTCATTTTCCACAAGTCTAGCAATGACGTGTATATCCTCAAAAAGACCTTAGTTCACAAAGTCACTGAAGCATTAAAATGGGGTCAAGGTCAAATTCCATGGTGACATTTGCGTGGTCCATAACCTGAACTATCTTTATACTAAATATCAAATGCCTAGCTATTACTAGTATGCTTTTCAAGAAAAGAAAATCATTTTCCACAAAAGTCCTACAAAGAAGTTTTCAGCCTGAAAAAAGTTCATAAAGTCACCGAAGCAACAAATAGGGCCAGGGTAACAAGGCGGGTTTATAGTCGTACAGAACATAACCTATACTGTTTGTATACTAATTATCCGATGCCTAGCTATTTTTTTTTTCATTTTCCACAAAATTCTAATAAAAAGGTTACAACGCCGCTGCCGGAAAGTAATACCTGTCTTGCCTTCTGCAACTATTCGTCTCAGGCGAGACAAAAACAGGTATAAAATGGTTAATTTAGAGGAACCATAAGCTGCCTATAGCTATTGAGACCGAAAGATGGCAAAATATCGAGTGAACCAATAGAAATTATTATACTTCAGTAGATTTTTTAAAATACAGGTAAACATTTTAACTATTTCATCTTGAATTTGGTAAAAGTACTATTTTCCTAGGGATATAGTAAAAACTATTTCCCGAGGGCAATAGTACCGTAATACTATTTAGCAGGGTTTTTGTATGATTGGCAGTAGGCGTGGCCTGAGTACACTGTATACAAAGTAAAGAGTCCTAGCAGTAGGCGTGGCTTTAGTTAAGTTGTTTACCGATTCAGTATAATAAAACAATTGTTTACTGGTCATTCCGAAAACAGTACATTTGTTTCCCCTCGGTACTTACCATTTTCCTCGGCGCTACGCGCCTCGTGAAATTATAAGTACCTCGAGGAAACAAATGTACTGTTCCCCTCATGACCAGTAAAAAATTGTATAATGTAATTTATTCAATGACCAAATCGTTGATGATTACCATTATATTTTAGAATGTTAATCTTGGCCGGTGACAGAAATGTACTTTAAAAAAAAATTTACAAGAAGTCCAAATGTTTAAAAGTATAAAAATCATATGCCGTCGCAAGATAAACTTATATTATCAATTTTAATCACAATGCTGCGAGTAACTAAGAAAAGAGCAATCATTCCCAACCAATACTCTGTCATTGCTGTTCTGTATGTCTGGCTTTGTTTTACAAATGTATGTATGTTTGTATTTGTTGTATATAGTGTAAATAGTTTGTCTCTGTACCATTGGTTATGAGAATAAAGTTATAAAATATGAAATTGAAAAAAAAAACCAAAAAAACAATAAAATTACAAATAACAGTTAATTTGGATATGCTTTACATCGATATTTCAAGAAGTGACCTCTGATCAGTAGCATTTAAATCAAAACATTGGATGGTCAAGTTCCAAAACTGTTGAAAACGAAAATACTCAAAACCAAAACGTTCTAACAACAGGCAACGGCCTTCAACAAGGCCAGTAATTGCTGCTCACTGTTAAAATAAATAATAGATTGATGAAAGTTCAATCATTCAGGTACAAAATAAGGTATAAAGTATCGGGCTTTGCAAAACTTTTTTTCGCATTTAGGTAGACTAAACTGTGTTTTCCACGTTTCTCAAGGAAAATTATAAGAGTGATTTGATAAAACTATATATCAATGAAAAAATGTATAGTATTTTATTCAAACTTTACAATTACTTTATTCAAACATGACACAATGACACAATTTAATCTCTCAAGTAGAAACACTAGACAATAGCCAAAAACTATTTTAATTTCTGACCGCAATTAATTTTATTTTATGTTTATTTGCTTACATTTTAAAAACTTGTTTATACTTACTTTTTCAGGCTTGTTAAAACAATTAGAGGACAGAGAGAGGCTGATAAACAACTTGCAAATATAAGCGAACCCATGGTGGTTGTTGCGATTAATCTTGACAACAAATACGCATGTTGTGGATACCTTTTCAGGACAGATTATGTAATGGATACATTTCAAATGCAGCATTTATATACGTTGCATAATGATTTCACTTCTACGTGTATCCTTATAAGTAAAGAAGATAGGCAGTTTGTATCCTTTGGATATGATGCAGAAAACAAATATGCAGAAATAGTGAAGGGCAATAAGGCTGGCGATTTTTACTTCTTTGATGAATTTATATCAGTGTTACAAACACGTAAGGTAATTATATAACTACTTGAGCTAAAACAATATTTAAAAGAAAACTGGTAAAGTAAAGTAGTAGAAAGTTCAATAAAAAGTACAAACCACTCACGATAAGCAATCAAAACATTTAAAAAAGGAAACCTTAGAGGACGATGTGGAAAGAAAAGAAAAGATGTGCGTTCAGGTCTACGTTGTATTTCGAATTGTCATTAAGCTACTACAGAGATAACGTCACAATACATATAAACGTTACAGTACATCGGTATGGAACACTAGCGCTTACATACCCACCGAATTCCAGACATACTCTGGGACGTGAAAAAGTGCAAGAATAGGCTTTCAAAGCCTGATACAAAGAATATGTAAAACGTTCACATCAATGCATTATAAAGAATTGCGGTTTATCTGTTGCTATCATGTTCAGATCAAAGTCCGTATGCGTGTCCAAAATCGTTGTCGTGGCAATCTACCACACATAGTGTTTATCAAAATCGAAGTCCAAATCGCAATCAGCTAGAATTCAGAAAATTAAGTCCAATTTCTTCTGGGTTGTGTTCGCCGTTGAGATAATGTGTCAATCCTCCAGTGTTATGGTAAAAATATGATTTGTTAATTTTCCGTTCATAACAAATTTGTTCAAAATCAATTGCGATATCATTTGTTCAATTTCAAGCGTATTCAAATGTGATAAAATTTCAACAAGTCTCCTGTTCTGTGTGAATGAGAAGGAATAATTAATGTCTTCCTGTTCTTGCAGTTCTTTGTTCTTCTTCTTATTTGTCTTGTGTGTCTTCTTTCTCTACGAATCTTTCTCCTTAGTGGTGTGTTCCTGCTACTCTTTGACTGTCGTTTTCGTTTAATTGAAACGGAGATCGATCCTAAGGGTTTCAACATTTTGACTTCGGTGTGCTGCTTTTGAACGATAACTTTTGAAATTTCTGGTAAGATGTTGACTGTGGTAGTAGTACTCTCTTGTAAGGTATACGTAGAATGAACACTATCAAGAAGTAGAAGTAGTTCTGGTTGGTGCTTCGGTAAACTTTCAGAGGGAATAACGAATGCTTCGCAAATACTTCTAATCTTAATCTGTAAATCAATTGAAAATTCATCTGCTTTAATTATCGAATCCTTATTTTTCTCCTCTTCTACTTGATATTCCATCTGGCGATCTAATTTGTATAACTCCTCTCGAACATACGAAAGTCTCTTTAAGATTACCATCTAAGTTGATCTTCTGTGACTTCTGAAGGATGAGCAATGTCTGTAATAGTTTCTTGGTAGCTCCACGGTAAAAACTTCGCGTTTCCTCTAGTAACTATAGTTTCCCGTTTAGTCACGGCACCAAAATGTTGGGACGATGTGGAAAGGAAAGAAAAGATATGCGTTCAGTTTACGTTGTTGTTTTTTCGACTCATATTCAAGCTGTCATAATACATATACACGTTTCAGTATAGCAGTGCGGAACGCTAGCGCTAATGTACCCGCCGAATTCCGACAATACCAATCTCTATACTGCAACTCCTACTAAACCACATGGCTTTACACATTTCTTTTTTAAAAGAACAGAATTCATAAGTCCCAAACCTAGCGGCAAAAATTTTAAGTATGTAAGTGACATACCTGAAAACGTTTCCATTTTAGCCCAAAAAGTGACGGAGGCACACACGCACCAATACAAACATGCAAGGACGGACGCCCATCATTTCTATGTCGCCGCCCCGGATTGCATTAGGGGACAAACATTTTCACACAAAAAATATATCCCCTCGAATCAGAATTTATTATAAAAAGTTTAATCACAGGATATTTCTCCCCTCTATCAATATATTGTTAGTGTGAATCAGTGAATGTGCCATGCCTCTAAACATAATAGTAATAGAAGGCAGAGAGTCCCTGCAGTTAAATTTGAATTAATATTTTTTCATAAGCTTTTTTGTTAAAATGATATTAGAAATTAAGCATTACATCATTCATGTGGAAATTAAAAGCTTAAAATGATATACTCTGATAAGTTGATGTCGAAATAAGATGCTGCGAAGTGCTATATGTTCTCAAACTAAAATATATAAAGGAAAATATTAAATAAAAAAACCAAATAATTCGGCTGTATCGGAATAAAAGCATAATTATGTTTAGGGAGCAACCATTTAATTTTTATGGCTGTGGATATTTTCTTCGTCCTGCCTTTTTATTTTCGAAAAAGGTCGAGCCTGGATTTATTTTTGCAAAGCAATTTTTTTAAAGCAACTATAATTTTTTTAGCCAAAAATACCATCTTGCCTTTTTTTTACTCAAAGCACTGTCCTGCCTTTTTATTTCTGGATTTTTGCCATCCTGTCTTTTTATTTCGAATTTCACCATAGCCCCCCACCCCCACCCCATAGAAATTAAATGGTCGCTCCCTTACAGCATATCTACAAAACAAAAACCTTTTTATATTTTCTGGTAATACTATTTAAAGGGCTTACCCCAAATCGTTTTTCTTAAAGGAGATCTCAAAAGACATGCGCTTAGAAGACGTCAGAGGCGACAACTTTCCAGCAATCGACGTGTTTGCAGTTGTTATAAAATATCTATCAGAACCTATTATTTCAAGAATAGAAAAAGAAAATATTTTGAGAAAGGACGAAATAAAATGGGTATTTACAGTACCAGCAGTCCTGTCAGATAAAGCTAAAGAATTCATCAAAGAGAGTGCAAGAAAGGTTGGTAGCTAGCACAAACCATTAATGACCATTTTAATGTGCA